>CAVLJG010000010.1:35481932-35544184 GCA_963669975.1 Acanthoscelides obtectus
AACCTGTAAATAGGGTTTAATCTGTATCGTGGAGATCTGAATGAAGAACGGTCGATTTTTCTTAAGTTAAATAAGAAAGTATTTTGCGAGTTTATGTTTTTAGTTATTTATTGATAAACATGGCGCACATGTGCACACTAATGAGGAGAGGGTGGACACTGTTTTAGAGTACGGAGAAACAGGGCAGTTAGGCCAACAGGTCTCAGAAGTATCACATGCAACAGCGTGGCGCATATTACATGAGGCCCAACTGTACCTACAGACTACCTCCTAAGAGTAAGGTTTTGTGAGTGGTTGTTGCAAGAAAATGCTCGAAATGCCCGTTTTGGCTACCGATCAAGCTATTTTTACTCGTAATGCGATAACCAATCTTCATAATACACACGATTGGTCCATTGAGAATCCTCACGCAGTGGTCCAGACACACTTCGCTTAGCTTCAACGTAGGGCAGGTATTGTCGATGCATGTCTAATTTCACCGTTCATATTGTCAGATCGGATGGATGGTGACCAGTATTTGGAATTTCTTCGGTAGGACGTTTATTTCATTTTTTTAGAAATCAACTTGTTTCGTAACAGTGCATATGTGGTTAAAATTTGTCGGATAATTTGTGAAACACCCTGTATAGCCTCTCTCAGGCGGAGAAGCTCGACAGTATTGCCGTGTTCCCCCTTATGTACATGTGCAACCGAGCAAGCAGAAACCTACTGTTGGTTCCTATTTTTGTCCTTCTGTACCTAGTTTCAGCAATATTTGCCTCGCCACCGCCGGGATATTAATCCATCTGCCCTCGCTTACATGCGTGGCAAAATTGTCAGTAGTGAGCCTCTCGCTGAGCGTCAATTCGAGCTGTCTCTGGTAGTCAACTCATCTACTACATTGGAGTAGGATACTCCTAGTCAACTACTCCGCAGCTGAAGTTGATGCTCGGCAAGGGGTTCACAGCTGACAATTTTTCTACGCATGAAATCGATGGCACATGAGTTGATATTTGACCGGTAGCGAGGCGCATAATGCTGAACAAGGTATATATAAATGGAGCTTGAGTACTTTTAGCGAACTATGCAGTTTTGAGGAATATAGAATTTTATGTTCTTGAGGCAAGCCTAGAGCCGGCTAAGACCTAGACTTCTTCTACACTCAGCTCTCAGTCACGGTTTAAAGCAGGATAAAAAATACCGGTGAATGATGAACCTATCTTCGGACTACGAAGCCCCAATGCTACGCCCATGCAGTTGTGGTTATATCGGTATAGAGGGAGTGATGTTGATACTTTATTCAGAGAGCTAATGTACCGTGCGCACGCTTATCACGTTCCCGTGAAAAATCGGACTTAAAAACATTAACTGTAATGAAACCCAGCTGTGTCTGCTAGCTTGGGGTTTGCGTCTATATTGATGTGCGTTATTATATAGATGGAAAACATCTTGCAGCACTATTTTTCTATGATTCTGTAGCTGAAGACAGTTTTGTTTGGATTATATACAGGGTTACGAAGTTGACTCATTTATTTTAACAGTGAGTAGATCTGATCAAAAGAAATGTTTTTTCCGTTAAAATTTTTCTGATAAAATTAAAGTAACAAAGTTATAGCCGTTTAGAAGTTTGAGTACCGCCCTGTCTCAATAAAATATTATGTGCTCGTGTTTGGCAACAACGGATATAATCCGCCTTATCGGTTCATCGCATCGGACACAAAAAAGCGAAAGAATTTGAAACGCTTATTCAGTTGTATTCAGTCAATGTGTCAGTCGGTAACGCGTGAGTGAATAGTGGTGTTTGTTGCGTGGCTCAAACGAAATAAAAAATGGTACATGTTTACGAAAATGCTGAACTTGTGGACACGATTCTTATTTACAAATTGCTGCCGCGGCATCACTAATTTATGCGGATCGGTTTCCCAATCGAGTGCAACCAACCCCTCGTGCCTTTGTTAATGTAGTACAAAGGGCTCGTGAATCAGGTGACTTAAGACCTCACAGGGGAGGGCATGCCGGTGCTCCAAGACCGCACAATCAAATACAGGTCCGCACTGAAGTGCTTGTCGGGAGGATACTTTATAAAACAGAGTAACATTTTTTAATTTTTTTTTTATTTTTACACACATATTTTGGTTTATCTTCCTTCTACAATCATTATCTGAAAATTAATGACTCAACTTCAAAGTCACCCTGTATATACGGTTTAGTTGGCTTAGCATTTTCGATGGTGAATCTTCCCTTATCACTTTAGAATTCTAGTTTCCGGTGTAGTTCTAGTCAGCAAAAGATAACTTCAAAATGAAATAAAATAATGGAATAATTGACATATATCGAAACAAGACTGCGTGAAGCGCCATCTACCACTAGAATCGACTACTGCGAACAGAAAATAGTAGCCAAAAGGTCTGGACTGTAAAGATCTCAGTCCCCAATTGGAGGTCCAGTCATCACGTGTTCGCAGTGGCCGATTTTTTTTTCACTATTCCTATAGATTTTACAGTTTTGATAGCGTATAATTGCTATGCTTTCGTTCGTTATCCCAGAGACGAGAGACTTAGCCCCTAGAACATGCTGATGAGTAGGAAAAGGCATAAATGTTGAGGTATAAAACTGCTCCGCAACAGGCTTTGCGTCTTGTGCCAGAAATGTGTACGATCTGTAAAATGTGCCAAGTGACTTTGATGCGCGACATGTTCCACGATATGTGCAGCAGCATGATTCCGTAAATTGCACAGCGGGCACTTTATTTTGCTACTTGTGCCCGGGGCTTTTGTATAAACTAATATTGCATATATCAAAGTTTAGGCGCAACATGCTTCAGGTACAAGAACGTGTGCTATTTGTTTACATCAAAGCAGCCGGGCAGGCAGAAGCCTAAACGCCATGGCACCGTGGCTCCTAAAGAAACTTTGTTAATCCGATATTTTAACTTCCCGAGGTTAGTAGAACTGGAAATAGCCTCCTCGTGTAGACTGATACACAACCTCGATACCCTATGAACAAAGGAGCGGTCGTATCGGCCAGTTCTGGATGTACGAAGTTCGACACGATTATAATGGAAGGTTCAAGTCTGGCAGGCACATCGTGAGGCGGCATTATGGAAGAGAGCTCTAAGGAGTCCCTTGGCGTAGCAGTAGAAAACAGCTAGATCGCCAGCGGTCCATCGATGCGAAAAGGTCCCGAAACTGTCCGTTAGAGAAGACTTATCTATAAATGCATTAAAAAGGAGTAAATATATAATATGAACATATACAAAGAAGAGAAACAACAGAACACGATATCGTTCGGCAAAATAAATTTATCACTCAATGTACTGCGTCCGGAAAGTGCAACTTGACTGTCTTCTTGAAGCGCTGCAAACTTAAGCTCTTAGAGATAGCTGGTAAAGAATTATATACCTTGACCGTATTATAAGTAAAGGACCTTTCAAAGACCGACGTGCGATGTATAGGAATGGAAAGTAGATTCATTGTGTCGCAGATTTAGAGTAATTTGGTTTTCACGAGGAATCAACTTACCGAGTAAGTAGATGGGTTTACCAGTTTTAAAAATTCTATGCACCAATGAAGCCATGGAATAGTTGTATAAGCCATCTACTCTGATCCACTGTACCTCCTTGATTTTTGAAGAAGCGCTACTGTACTTCCTAAGACCAAATATGAATCTGCAACAATTGTTCTGAAGCTTCTACAATTTTGGCTTGCAAACTGAGTCTAGGCATGGGTACATGAAGACTAGAGAGTAAGCTAAAATTGATAATATGAGGCTTTCACACAACTTTTTACGGCACTTAAAGTTTAGAATATTTCGACTAGAATATAGAAGCTTCATCTTCATATAACTCGACTTCATAATACTATTCGCATGTAAGTTTTGATGGATTGATGCGGAGACAGTATCCATTACAATACATTATTACGTTATCAAGATGTAGGTTAATTTTATACGATGCTTCATGTAAGTTGGATTCATTGAAACGGAATGTTAGTTGTGTATCGTCAGCATACGATTGTATGGAACAATGTTCTACACACTCATGCAGACCGAATGTGTATGCTAGAAATAGAAGAGGTCCCAGCATTAAACTGTACAAGATTTTTGCTGGAACCAAATTCCTTCGATGTTTATCTCATTCACTTGAGAAACAAAAAAACCATCAGTCACGGATCTATCTATAGCGCTCTCCATCTACCGTAACATTTTAGCAGGTGTCAGTTTCAATTAATTGTGTGATTTCACAACTATAGATTATTTTTTTAAATGTCTAATGTCAGAATATCAGCAGGAACATTCGAGAATATTTAATAATATGTAAAATTTACTAGCTAATGCTTATACTTCGAAGTTGAGTCATTTATTTTAGCAGTGAGTAGATCTGATCAAAAGAAATGTTTTTTTCCTTTAACATTTTTCTGGTAAAATAAAAGTAACAAGGTTATAGCCCTTTAGAAGTTTGAGTACTGCCCTGTCTCAATAATAATATTATGTGCTCGTGTTTAGCAACAACGGATATAATCCGCCTTATCGGTTCATCGCATCGGAAACAAAAAAGCGAAAGAATTTGAAACGCTTATCACGATACTTTTAGTTGTGTCCAGTCAATGTGTCAGTCGGTAACGCGTGAGTGAATAGTGGTGGTTGTTACGTGACTCAAACGAAATAAAAAATGGCACGTTTACGAAAAGGGTGAACTTGTGGACATGATTCTTATTTACGGGGGGGGAGTCTTTACAAAATGCTGCCGCGGCATCACGGATTTAACAGATTTATGCGGATCAGTTTCCCAATCGAGTGCAACCAACCCCCCTGCCTTTGTTAATGTAGTGCAAAGGGCTCGTGAATCAGGTAACTTAAGACCTCACAGGGGAGGGCATGCCGGTGCTCCAAGACCGCACGATCAAATACAGGTCCGCACTGAAATACTTGTCGGGAGTACTTTATAAAACAAGGTAACATTTTTTTTTCATTTTTACACACATATTTTGGTTTATCTTCCTTCTACAATCATTATCTGTAAATTAATGACTCAACTTCAAAGTCACCCTTCACATCCATATTTTGAAAAGAAATATCTCAGATGATAAACTCCATTAGCAACTGGAAGCTTATTGCCCGTTCTCAGATGCATTACCCAAAACTTACTTCTTCAAAAAGGCTTAGTAGTTTTGAGTTCTTATTATGTGCTTTTGAATATAGAGCAGATATAGAGCAAATCCTAGTTTCCTGTACTTAGAGTTTTCGAGGTCTAACTGAGTCAAATCATGAATTCAAAAGTTACACCGCGCTTCAGGAATGTAAGTAAAGTTGGGGGACTACAAGCCTTTGAACGCTTTGAAAAACAAAAAACCATTAAGTTTAGGTAGTCTGACGTAGGGAGATAGCAGCCTCTCTCCTACCCTCGTTGGCTTTACTTATATATCTAACTATGAAATTACCCAATTATATTCTTAGAGTTCCTGATATACGCATACCTCATCAATACAAGATCAACAACAATTCCAGATACATATTATGTCCATTCTCAGCGGGTTGGGGACCTAGATAAGCAGGGTCCTAGTTTCCTATGCAAATGCATCACCTGCGGTATCACTCTTGTTATCGTTTGTGGGCTAAGCAATAAATAATTACCACGTATTTGGAGCAATTAGCGTTACGAGATTTTACTGTATGTGCATGTAGACAGTACAGTTGAAGGTTCAACTCGGCTTGTGCCGAAAAGATTAATGCTCTACTCACCAGGAACGGGAATTTCATCGTTAACTGAACCGTCGACGTTAATTTTGCATTATTATCCTTAATTAGCTACAACTGCTATAATGGATACCTTTACCGGGCTTATTTTGAACTTCCATTAGGCAACTGGACCCACCGTTCAGTTCTGAGCTGGAATAGCATTATGTTGATGCGCCTTCAAAGAGTTTAAGGCCCGATCTAACTCACAGGGGACCAAATTCTTGATCTGCATCATAGCGCATCAATCAGAAGGCATCTTCATAGTGATGGATCTAGTGAATACAGACAATTTTTTCAGAGATGTGTCTCAAATTAACGAAAATTATACGATTTATCTAAGAAGGGCCTCCCCACATTAACTCAAGAAATTCTTTATAAATCGACTAATTTAGCTACAAAAACATTTTTTCAGTTGATCCGGAGATTAAAAACACATCCTCTGTGTGTGCGCGCGATATTTATGCAAAGTATTGGCAATCACATTTATAATAAAAGTATTTTCACTAACATATAACGTATGTACGTTTCTTGGGGGAAAACAAAGACACATGAAAATCGTTATTACATTTGAAAACAGGACTGCCTTTCATCAGCTCAGCTATCCAGTTACAGTGCTACCAACAAAGGGGATTGAAAAATAGATGATATAAGGTGCAACCACTATGTTTTGAAAAAGATATATAACACACCTATGTGTGTTAATATATATTATTTATGTTGACTGCTATTAGCTTGGCAGCACTATAAATGTATCAACTATCAAGAGTAGAGAGGGAAAACGAATACTAGAGATTACGCTAGGAGAAGGTGCTCACAAATATTCAGAAGTGTTAATGAGGATGATTTAACGCCATCAAAAATATGTTGATACAGTATTCACACCGGAAGAAATCGGTGGTTGTTGTATGTTGATCAAGTTCTATAGTTACTCAACTATCGACCTCACAGTGTACGAAACATAACATCTCCCTCGTGGGTGCGGCTTGGCTGGAATACTTCCAAAAAGAGTTATTTCAAGTGCCGCTACGATCAGTGCGAGCTTACTTAAATGTAATACTGGGTTCTCTTTGGGTTGTGATGAATGTTATAGAAGGTAGTGGTTTTTAATAAATTAAGTAAGTAGTAGTTTAATACAGATTCATCCGGATTAAGGTAGTGGTTTCTAATGCAGAAAGTAGGCAGTAAGTTTAATACAACTTCATCCGGATAGTTTCGGTGTCAGATTATTATAGGGTAAGTAATCTGTAGGGAGACCCACTATTTATGCGGAGTTTATATCGATACTTTACAATAACTCTGCGAGGATTCATCCTCTTCAAACTCTAACCAAGACGTTGAAGTTATTATATAAATCTGAATTATCTGAATTTGATTTTTTTTGTTGTATAATTTCTTATCTGGTTTCAACCCCTTTTTTATAAAACTTAATAATACAAATGTAGCAGCATTCATTCGTCTAAGCCGAGCAAAGGTGTTTAAAATAACTGCAACCCAGAAATATCTATATTTACCTTCAACGACGGCATGCGGATTTTGTACAGTAGCAAAAACATGTGATAATGGAAGATAATTAAGGAATTTGTTGAAATCTATACCTAATTAACAACCGAAGCATCCCTTTTACAATTTTCCCAGGTGTTTATATTTGTTTTGAATTTGGTCTCTATCATCTACAAGGTGGGTTTATGATGTTGTTTCTGATTGCCTAATTTTCGATGCAGCTTCACGAAAACGCATCCTAATTGGTCATTGTTGACCTGGATCATAGCTTTTGATCTCCGGATCAAGGAAAAAGTATGCTTTTACAGCTGAACCAGGTAATTTATAAAAAATTTCTTGATTTAATGTGGGATTAGAGGCCCTTCTTAGATGTTACAACTCGTATATTTTCTCGCTTGTTTGACAGGAATTTTAGGAGAAATCGACTAAGATACCATCTCTATACAGTGGTAACCATGGTAATCATACTCGAAGACGCTGCCAGGTCAAAAAGTTTGGTTATTTTGATGGAATCCTTGTCAAAGATGAATTAATGTCGATGCTGCTCATTATACAAAGGTCTAAAAGACCAAGTAAGTGGAAATCCATAACTCACATATTTGTCTCAGTATAATGAATGAGGAATGCATCAATTAATTGCTTCATAGTTTGACTGGCAGCATGCAGCGTGGTTTCCAACAGCAGAGATCAACTGAGAACTTTTTGGCTTACACCACGTATTTTTGATAGGCTCATGTCGTTGCTCTTGACAAAACAAAGGATTTTTGTAACAGTGATATGCTTCTCTTTATACAAATCGCTGTCTTATGGCCTCCTGAGAAGGCCTTGCAGAGGGTTGACAGGCCTTTTAATTGAAGTGTTGTTCCTTGGGCTTCCATTGTCCTACTCCTTTCTTGCCCATTCATACTGTTTGATGATCATGATGATGTGTGTTGGTTGTGAGGTGTCCCTTGTTTCGGTTGGTTGAACTGCAGTTTCTTTTTATTTATCATAGCCAGTTGCCATACTGCTTTCATTTATTCGTTAAATTTTCCTACCTCCTTAAGTAAAGACCCATTACGTTTGTTCGGTAGAATGAAACTTGTTATTGGTTATTTGTTTAAAATGACTATCGTTGCGTATCCGTTTAAGGATAAGAAAAACTGAAGGGTAGATTATCTCTGTTAGTCGGTAAGATGCTCCATTGCCTCTGAACTTACCCAGAGGCAATCGATTTTCGTGCCTCTTTATTCCAGAGAAGGGTGTGTCTGTTTTTTTAAAAAAAGCATCGCACGTATTAATCTTCTACATGGATTGAAGTCTAGCACATGTATGATTTTTTGAGATACTGAAAACTTAACATATCAGTTCATTACAAAACAGACTAACTACCTAAATGCTCTCAAATGAATCATGTGTTTATTGTATACCTTTGCACATTTCCTTAGCCATATTTCATGGAAACTGTATATTCTGTAGTCCTGTTGCTTGGCATCCTCATACTGGAAATCAAACTACTCTAACAGTAACTCAACAGAATCTGGCTATGCGAAAATCTAATTATGGATGTATTCTTCTTGTTTATCATCACAGTTGCATTGAGCGGATTTTCAAACGTTTTACGCATGAATTTTGACCACTATGGAATTCAGCAGATGCGAATGTTTGCGAGGAAAACAACTGTTTGAATGATTATTGATTCAGCACCAATTGTAATTGTATATTCAAGAGTCAACCCGTGGTGTAAAAATAACTTTGACAACAATTGTAGTGATTATTTTAACGAATTATAGTTTCATTGTCAACATTTATCCTGCCTGAAAAGCACAATGAACATAGCAAATGATATTAATTGTTTTATATACAGAGTGATCCGTGATGAATGCGCGAAGACGCGATCCTGGACTGAACCCGCAAAAATAACGAAATTGAGCCAAACACCCCCCGGTAAAATAATGTTCGTCAGTGAGGTACCAGAGCCTAATTCTCTAAACTGTTATTTCTCTATAGCTTAAGCCTTCTTTGAGAGAGAATCAGGGGCTTCTGAGAATAAATAGTATTACCATATTTCACTATTCAAAATAGTACGTAGAGAACGTTCGTTGCAACCCATGATCACAATATTTGATAATATCGACAAGCGTATCTGTCCGCCAAATAACAGAAAAATAAAAAAAAAAATTAAAAGTTTAAGAAATGCCGTTTGACGAAGTTTTTGATGTATTTTCTTTTCAACATTCTAACTTACAGTAAAATGGCCGAGTGCAAAGCAGTCAAGAAATTAGGATACTCATCTTTTTTTGAAAATAACTATTTACCATACATATATAGTGTCCCATTTTTTCTCTCCGCCTAAATATTTCGAAACTGCATTCTAGGAAAAAGTTTCAAACACAAGCTGTAGCGTTTCGGGTGACTAAAATGACGGTGACCTAAACATTGACCTTGACTACGTACTTTGAGGTCAAGTGGATTCTTACGAACGGAAACACCCTTTTTCACATCGAAATTGAGAACAAGAGCAAATTTATGTCCACAGATTGCCTTCGCTATGGCCTTGACCGTCAAGGACATTCCAAGGTTAATTCAAGACGCCGAAAATGATTTATCAAGCAAAAACTATTTGACAGCACTGGTGTGAGCTGTGTGGGGGACGAACAAGGAAGCTGTACATCCGAATGTGACCTTGTCTTCGAATAACATTTAAAATCGTCACGACTTGTCATGACTTTGATGTCAAGGTCGTGTATTTTCCACTTCCAGTATATAATAGGTAGCGTTTATTGCCCAACAGTTAAGGAAACCATTTACAGGACAATCCTAAGATAATCAAACTAAAAAGAACAGAAAAGACATAAAAAGTGGGTGATTTCATCTAAAGAAAATAACAAACAAGAAAAGGAAGCAAAAAAAAACCTATTTCACTCAGGTGAGTAGCATTTATCCACGCAATTTCTAGCTATTCCCAGAATGCTGTTCAAACTGTCAGCATGTATATTACAATAATTTGATATTGCATTGAAAATTTCACACATCACATACATATATGGGTGCCTTCAAAAACAAATTTGTGCGAGCCCTGCCACAATAACAGGTTTTGGTTATACGAGTTTGAATAGATGGAATATTAAAGTTTAGTTGAGCCACAATCCCATTAACATCAATTTGATAGTGAAGTAGTTTATGCAAGAACATAATCGATGCACATTTCCTTCTCAGTTCTAAAGACTGCATTTGAAACCTAGACGACAAACTTTTAGATACACCACGCTCAGGATATACAGGGTGACTTTGAAGTTGAGTCATTAATTTTCAGATAATGATTGTAGAAGGAAGATAAACCAAAATATGTGTGTAAAAATAAAAAAAAATAAAAAAAAAATGTTACCTTGTTTTATAAAGTATCCTCCCGACAAGTATTTCAGTGCGGACCTGTGTTTGATCGTGCGGTCTTGAAGCACCGGCATGCCCTCAACTGTGAGGTCTTAAGTCACCTGATTCACGAGCCCTTTGTACTACATTAACAAAGGCACCAGGGGTTGGTTGCACTCGATTGGGAAACCGATCCGCATAAATCCGTGATGCCACGTAAATAAGAATCATGTCCACAAGTTCAGAATTTTTGATTTTTTGATTTCGTTTGAGCCACGCAACAGACACCACTATTCACTCACGCGTTACCGACTGACACTGACTGTATACAACTGAATAAAATAATTGTAAAACATCGTTCCAAATTCTTTCGCTTTTTTGTTTCCGATGCGATGAACCGATAAGGCGGATTATATCCGTTGTTGCCAAACACGAGCACATAATATTATTATTGAGACAGAGCGGTACTCAAACTTCCAAAGGGCTATAACTTTGTTACTTTAATTTTACCAGAAAAATGGTAAAGGAAAAAAACATTTCTTTTGATCAGATCTACTCACTGTTAAAATAAATGACTCAACTTCGAAGTCACCCTGTATATACCGTCAACTTTGAAAGACAAACATTTTAGAAACTTTCTCTGGACATGCTTAAGAGAATCAATGTAGCAGTTGTCAATTGGATTCCAAATTAACGATGCTTATTCCAATTTCGATCGAATATATGCAGGCAGCAGCGGTGGCTGCAGTAGTAGACTCTTCGGTCTCCTGATCAGTCGCCGAGCGGGTTCTAATCCCGTCCCAGGAGAAATTTTTCTCCTGCTATGGATGTTGTGATTGTCCGTAGGTGGTAGACGGTCTCTGACTGTCGAACGCGGAGGTACCACCCGGCGGATCTCGTAGGCGGGGTCAGAATGTGTGCATATGCACACGTGTTCCCTCGCCAGAGTCCGTGTGGCGCCCCCCCCCTTTCCCCTGTATCCTCCTAGAGCCCCACGGTACTCCATGGGTGTTTAGGTCTTAGGCCTTCGTGGTAGTTGGAGTATAAAAAAAAAGAACACGAAACCAACAGTGACTCTGGACGGCTAAAGCTTCTACAGTTTCTCACAATAGAACCGTACGCCCGCGAAGCTTCACTCAATATAAAAATGAGCGGTTTTCTTTGGAAATTTTGACTTGACTTTGGAGATCTTGGACAAAGCCATGGTCAATATCTCGGTTAATGGATCAATGTCATGGTCAATGTCATTACCAATATAATGGTCGATGTCAGTATCAATGTAATGATCGATGTCATGGTGAAGACCATGTTCGAGGTCAAGGTCATGGTCAATGTCACGGTCAATGTCAATCTCTTGTTAAATGTGATGTTCAAGATTAGGACCAAGGTCATGGTAAAGGTCACCTTTGGGTGATCGCCACAAACACCACAAGCGCGATGTCGAACATTTTTCTTAGAGCAAATTGTCTTCGATGCTTTGATTTGAGCTTGAATAACCTAGAACGCTGTGGTCAAGGTCATAGCCAAGCTGATGTCCGGATATAAGCCTTGTTCCTCTTTTCAATTTCAATGTAAAAAAGCGGGGGATTTCATTTGAAAATCTTGAGTTAACCTTGTCATTAACAAGGTCATTGTCAAGGACATCATCATTATGCTCTCTCGAATGCTTACACATTCGATGGATACTTTTATTTTTAAATACGCACTTTTCGAAATATTTAGGTGGGGATAATAAAATGGACCCCGCGTATACATATCGACGGTGGGAAAGTGTCATTTCAATAGATGTGCATGTAGAAACCACTCTGGAACCCTTTAGTTTCATTTCTCAAGGATTGATACTTGTAGTTACTGCAGTTGCTCCCCTCTGCCGGACGAAAGATGCTTGTCGACGATCTGAGTAGCCATCCCCCGTGTGCACTAGCTCTAAATAAGCTATTCAAGTTAAATACCTCAGCTAAACTTAATCCAATTATTTTTGACGAGTTTTCTCATGGAATCTATCAGTAGAACAAGACTTCACTCATTTTACCGCCGAGTTTGAATTACTAAGTATGGTTGAAGTGATTTTCTTCACCGTCCAATATGGAACGCCACTGTCGAATTGGATCGGTAATCCGATCATTCCAGCCGTTATTATTGTGGATGTACCCCGATGTACACCGAATCAGATGCGATTCTCTGAATCGATTCATTTAATTTCGAAAATTAAAAAAAGCGAACGGAAAATCCCCACATATCCCGACAGAAAGCGCTTGGATCGTACGCGAAATTGGTTGGAAAATAGGATACTGGCTGGCGTACAGTTACTGGCACAGAGTGCTTACATCAGTCTTAACATCCAATATTCAAAACGAAGAATTTTATGATAGCTCGCTGCTGGAATACCAGCCGTCAGGGCGTATGGAACTGGGCTTGAAAATTTCTAGTTGGAGGAAAACTATATCCTTTCGCCGGGACAATGTTATTGCTTTCAAAATACTCAGCTTCATTGTAACAACTCTGGCCAGATTCTCAGAAATTTTCCATTCGTGGGCTTCTTAATTTCTAATGTACTGTTTTCCACAATTCCTTCAAAGTTAAACAAAATACAATGATCCTCTTATCTTAACCTTCCACTGACATTGACGAGTGTAGCTGCATTTCTAATTGACAACAGACAGGAAACATGATGTGCAGTACCGATATATGTAAAAAGACATAACTTAATAAATGCTTTTATAGTTCAAAGGTACATAGGTTAAACTTAAACTAGTTCTGTTCAAGTTTAACCTATGCACCTTGTACCACATTGTATAATTAGATACTATTATAATATAAAATAATTGTAAAATAAAGAATATTCTTGGATTTTTGTAGAGAATTGATAGAATAAAACTTACCAATAAGAAAAACTTACACAATGTACCTACATAATCAAGAATTAAACTTGATATTTTATATGTATACTTCATATGGTATCAACCACAAATTGCAACATTAAAACTTATTACAACACAGAATGGCAATACTGCACCTTGCCGATATGAATCACAAACCATTCCGAAAGATAAATGTTACTTTTATGTGAAAAACGAAGGTTACGTCTTTTTCTTCTAAACAAATTCAAACACTTCATATTTGTGAGTAATTGAACAAATGCGCTACGATATTCCAAACTATAAGTTACTATACATATCATAAAGCAAAGCGGAAGTATCTGTCATCTTTTGTTGCGAATCACTCACAAATACGAAATGTTCGAATTTGTTTAGAAGGAAAAACGTAAACCATACTTTTTTTGCATAAAACTAACATTTATCTTTTGGAATGGCAAGCGATTCATATCGGCAAGGTAAACTAGTGTATTTTGATATAAAATGACCTTGAACTAACCGTGTAGGTCTATTGCTGAATAAACTAGGTGTTTTGGGATAAACAATTAGAAATTCTTAAAAATTACACTGATCAACAGCCAAAAAATATCCTAAATAAAATCAACAAAATATTACTATTTTTAATGTGCTAAAACCGGAATGAAACTTATTTTTTCAATATTAGTTCAAGTTTTAGAGATACGGTAATTATATGTGTTCCTGCTGTGACAGTAATCACAAGAATGCACGTGCTACATTTTTATATTCGGCAAGGAAAGATGATGTAATCGGCATGATTGTGTTACGTTATACATACGTGTACATTATATTGTTTTATATTAGCCATTTTTTCCTCAGTTGGCTGACAGCGTTCATGCAAGATGTCTCGAAAGTGTGTAAACAATCCAGATCAGTTTTGTTACGTGTGTGGTGATGTGACTTTTGCGTCTCAGAGACGGTCTATTACTCCACTAATAACAAAGGCATATCAGCTTTATTTCGGTTGTAAACTAGGTGATCAAGACAAACAGTGGGCACCCCACATCTGCTGTAATACATGTGCTTCAAGTCTGAGGAGCTAGTTAAATGGCAAAAAACGGTCTATGCGCTTTGCTGTCCCAATGGTTTGGAGAGAGCCTACAAATCATATTAATGATTGTTACTTTTGCATGGTACCTTGTGTTGGACAAGCCACAGATATGTCCAAGAAAAAAAAATCGGTTATTAACTACCCAAACATACCATCTGCGATGAGACCTGTGCCTCACAGTGACGAAAATCCTATTCCAAAACCCCCAGAATCCTACACTTGCGAATCAGAAAACGAATCAGATCATGGCGATCGAGTGATTCGTCAGGAAGAAGATATGCCATCAACTTCAAGAGATCCTGATTTTATACCGAGCACGTCATGCCACCAACCGCACAAAATAACACAATCAGAATTAAATGATCTTGTAAGAGATTTAGAACTTCCAAAATGTAAGGCAGAGTTACTTGGATCAAGACTGCAGCAGTGGAACTTGTTAGAAGACGATGTTTCGGTATGTGTTTTTCGTAAACGCCACAAAGACTTAGAACCATTTTTCAGTATGGAGAACAACTTGGTTTTCTGCAGTAACATTAACGGCTTACTGGCGGCTTTAAATATAAACTATAACCCACAAGAATGGAGATTGTTTATAGACAGTTCAACATTGAGTTTAAAGGCAGTGTTATTGCATATTGGAAATATTTTACCATCTCTTCCTGTAGGGTATGCAGTTCACATGAAAGAATTATACGACAATATGAAGTACCTATTGACATGCATAAAATAAGATGAGCACCAATGGCATATTTGTGGCGATTTGAAATTTGTTGAACTTTTACTTGGGCTGCAGCTAGGCTACACAAATTTTTGCTATTTTTTGTGTGAATGGGACAGTCGGGCAAAGGCACTTCATTACACCAGACAAAACTAGCCTGTTCATCAATTCCTAGAGCCAGGTCAAAAAAATACAGCATATGCCATTAGTAGATTCGAAAAAATTTTTATTACCACCACTGCATATCAAGTTGGGCCTAATGAAAAACATTGTCAAGGCATTAGATAGAGATGGGTCAGCTTTTCAATACCTGCGTCATAAATTTCCAAGACTAAGTGTGGCAAATGTTAAAGAAGGTATTTTTGTTGGGCCACAGATTCGAAATATTTTGAAAGATACACAGTTTGAAAACACTTTAACAGGTATTGAAAAAACTGCTTGGAATGATTTCCGTCTGGTGGTCACTAATTAATAGAACAGCTGATAACTATAAAACCCTTGTCAAAAATATGCTGTCATCGTATCAAAAGATGGGCTGTAATATGTCTCTCAAGATACATTTCCTACACTCACACCTGGACTTTTTTCCTGACAATTGCGGAGCCGTAAGTGATGAGCACGGCGAACGTTTTCATCAGGATATTTCAACAATGGAAAAAAGGTACCAGGGAAAGTGGAATCCTTCCATGCTTGCAGACTACTGTTGGACTCTTGGTAGAGATGCTCCAGAAACGATCCATAAAAGAACAGCAAAAAGACAGCGCATATAGTGATTCTTATAAGTATATGAATCTTGTTACTTTTTTTAATATATCCTTAAAAATAAAAAGTTTTTTTTCTAAACCGCAACTAAATTTTTTTATTTCATTGTCATTTTTGGATTCAGCGCCCCAAAATTAACAAAGAAGTGCACTTTTCCCACAAGATACAATTAAAAAACTAAAATTTGTTGTCCAGTGTTATCTGACCAATCTACTCCAATTTTGATTTTGTTGTGGTTATTTAGAAGTACGAATCCTACGAATTTGAAGAATTTCAAATATCTGCGAGAAACCACCATAGCATTACCAAGTGCCAAAATCTGCAGTTTGCCTCGGTTTTCGGCCATAACTTTTTTGCTGTTAGTCGGATATTCGTACGTGTTTCGTTCCTGTCAACACTTTCGATTGAATCCCAAAAAACACGTTTTTTCATTCTTTGTTTTTGAACAAAAAGTTTTACCACAAAATTGGTGTACCCGTTTTATGCGTCCATGTTTTGAATACCCCTTGGACACCTTGCAACAATAAAACCAGACCTTACAATTATTTCGTAAACCAGAGGTATTTTCGTCTAATATTATTAGACTATCCATGTTCCACTTGAGCAGGATGCACGTTAGAAATGCAGCTTCACAAATAAGCAATTACATCAGTATCACATAGATTTGGTTCGGTAGTCTCCAGCAGGAAGGCTCATTTGTAGTTGTAGCAGTACTTGACATTAGCTGTGAAAATTCTACACGTTTGTTTCTTGCATCCCAGGTCTCAAATTGACTGCACTATCTCCAAGCAGTGCAGAATTGTTTGTTTGCGAATTGGGAGGCCAAAATATCGCCGAATGCGGTTAACCAAGAGCTGAAATTTGTGGTAATACGTCTGCAAGTTCCTTATACAGTCGCTTTGTCTCGAAAATAATAGCGGGCGTTCTCGTTGCGCCTAGAAGTTGGAGCAACAGAGAAATTTCCATTTCTAACTTATTAGGCTGTAAATCAAGGGCCTGCTTAAACAACCATCCGAAATTTAAGTACCAGAAACAAATGACGGCTGATTGTACTTTAAGTTTATTGCCGGAATGGGACACACGAGACCGGAACTTTTGAATAAATTACTGCTTCTCGCCATCCGAAGAACAGATTAGCTGTAGCTGGGCACAGAAATATGACCGACTTTGCATCGACGATTATTCATTTGATACTCGTGGAAAATAATGAGGAGATCACAATGCGGAAGACATCATTTTATGATCAATGTTGAACCATAAATATATTTCTCCTAGCTGTTATAACAATGACGGAAGAAGCAACATTTCAATACAGGGATGCTAACAGCAGCAGCAATCCTCAGCTTACTGTTGGTTTGCTGACGTATATTTGAGGATGCTTAAGGCTTATCCATATTACAGATATTCCCCAACACGCCACGCAGAATATCATACTACATGGAGCGCAACATATCACGCAACATGTTCTGCACCGATTTGTAACGGTTCAAAATTTCGTTACGTAAAATATATGAGTATTTACTAATTTTTCATAATAGAACAAACACCATAACATACCTTTCATTATTTATTTTTGATACAATACAATCTGGTTACAGATTTATAGGCAATACTTATTACATCCTCAGACTTTTTTTTATTTTGTTCGTGATAACCTGTAATAGTACCTCCAAAATATCCCGAAATAAAGATTTTACTGCATTACCCATTTTTGTCTTTCACTTTCGTGCTAAAGGACACAAACACATGACCTGTATTCATAAAGAGAAGCATATCCTCGAAAGCATAAGGTAAAAGTATAAGGTCTTGCTTCGGAGAAAAAGGTAAACGTATAAGCATATCCTTGTTTTCATATTCATAATGATTACCTTATACTCGCGAGGATATCCTCCAAGAAGAAGTAAAAGGTTGACTGGTATTTGTATCTGGAGCGACATGTCGTGACTTGTTCCAGCTTGTAGTTGACGTGGGAGTTCGTTCACTCAGCATCACTGACAGTTGTACTCCAGAGCTTACACAGACCGTTCCGTATTTTTACTGGATACAGTTTTTTGTCAAATTAATAAGCATGTCATCCTCAAGTGATGAGGAAGCTATAGAAAATAATAGCAGCGACCTGCAGTTCATCGCAGATGAAATCGCCATTGCTCCCATTATTTTGCAAAAGTCACAAGTTCCAAAAATAAAAATGAGAAAGGACGATGCCTTGAAGAAGATGTTGAAAAAATACGAATCTACATTCGGTAAACCATTAGATACTAAAGGCTTATTAAAAAAAACAACAACACGAAATCAAGATTGAAGAAAAAAACATCTAAACAAAACTGGTAATAAAGCAATTAAATTGTTAGATTGGGAAAGACAGTTGCTGAAAGCTATGGAAGAAGACTGTAATCCTACAATTGGGAAAATTAGAGGTACCATTCAGGTTGGTAGTGTTCAAGAAGAAGGAAGTGAACTATATACCGAACGCAGTGAGCAAACAGTTAGTATTACAGCGCCAGCAATTCAGAAGACATTGCCACCAAAAAGAAAATTCGGAACAGAGAAATACGAAACTGAGGAAACCAAAGGATTAACTACAAAAAAACTGCAACGCCTAGTGATATTACAGAAGTACCAAACAATTACACAACATATTTTTCAACAAAAGTATTATAAAACGAAGTTAGAAATGATGCAGCGTCAGAAGCCACCTATAACTTATGATGTTCACGAAAATAAAACTTATTATAACTCATAAATACATTTTAATCAGTAAAACTGTTTATTATAATACTCAAGTTTCTTCTTATCTGTTGACCTAGTTGGCGGCGAGGAAGTTCTTCACTCTCATGATTTCCTTCAGCTTCATCTGGGTTTTGTTCAACTAACTCAAAGTCAGGATTGCCCAGGCTCTTCGTAACATTATGGAGTACAATAAAAGCAATAATTATTTTCGGCACATTTTCCAACTTTACGCGGCAAACATACTGTAGGATAGGAAACCGGCGTTTCAGTTGGCCGAAACAGCGTTCAATTATAACTCTTTCTTGTTTTAAAAGTTTCTTATAATTTATTTCTGCACCTATAGTAGGATTTTTGAAAGGAGTCATAAGGCATGGCTCAATACCATAACCGTGATCGCCAAGTAGTACAACATTTGCTTTATTTACTAGTTGTGATCTAGTCTGTGAATTTCTCCATCATGCACTGATCCAGGCCAACTGACATCAACACCTGTGAACAGCTCTCTGGCATCGGTTGATATACTCATCTCCATGGCGATTTGGTTTCAGGATTCCAATATGTGTACAATCAATTACACCAATTTCTGTCGGAAATTTATACATGTTTTGCCATATCCGCTTGGCCTCCATCAGTTCATGGTTGGTAGTTGGAAACTTGATCCATTCGTTCGACTGTGCAACTATGCTGTTCACAACTCTATCCACAGTCCGAGATACCGTTACTTGACTAACACCAAGTTCCTGACCAATAGCTTGTTGATATCCAGGGTCACCGAGATAGCGTAGACATATCTTCATTTTATGATTACATGAAAGTGCTCCTCCTCGAGTTTCCTCATCCTCAACAAAAAACTGTCCGCAAGCCATTGTACATTTGCTTCGTCGAACCGATATAATTTTTGAAGTCAGACCAAGTGAAGGTAAACGAGGTTTGTACGTTTTAACATCCATTAAATCTACAATTTCCGCCATCATCGTTTGACGACCACCTTTCGTTACGAAGTTGAGTCTGCTACTGACCACACTCAGAATTTTTGAAGGATATGCTTCCTATGCCAAGTATAAGGTGAACATTATGAATATCTTTTTTCTTATGTCACTGCTTTGAAGGATATGCTTATACTCAAAAAGCAAAAGCACTTTGGGTGGCGTGAAGTAGCTTCGCGCTATCGACGCTAGTCAACCAGAGTTACGCGACCAGGCGACAGCGCTTGCAGGCTGGGCCGAGGTTTAAGAATAATCAAGAGCCGCCTGGAGGAACCTGATGCAATCTGGACCACCTCTACGGAAGTTTGCGAAAACGCTTGAATATTTCTCGGCTGTGCACAGTCGAGTCTACACACAGTCGAGCCAGTGCAGAGCGAGCTCGGAGTTAAGCTGAAATAATAGTCCAGTCGAAATAACTATAAATTTGTTATAAATTAGTTGCAAGAGTTACAAATTAGTGTAGAGTGATAAATTAGTTTTTGGATAGTAACAACGGTGTTCTCCTTACAATATGTTGATTTAAATATTTATTACTGGGTTTTGTGAAATATCATCTTAGACAGACTTGTAATTATATCTTCGGTTACTTCGGTATCGTAGATAGCAAATAAGGGTTGTATCTGTCTTTTTAGTTCCCTTTTCTGGCCTGTATATGCTGTAAGAAAGGTATATATTTAGTGAATTGATGAATCCAACGATTAGATCTGTTATGTTTCTTTACATATTTCGCCGTTTAATGCAAGAGTAATGAACTACCCTTTAGGTAACATGTTTGTGGCTTACCTGTATATTTAGATATAATTCAAGTACTCTTTTTGGTTGACTTTGTCTAATTTTCATTTCTTCTATGGAAGAAATTGGGCGATTGTTATAAATTTTTGACGGAGCAACATCATAAATGCAAAGTACTGAGTACTCGGTCCATGCCAAGTCTCATTCCGGTGAAAAGTGTCAGTTTCGGACCTCTCAACCACCGTTCTACAGCACCTCATTCAGAAAATGTTATAACAGAGATTTTGTTTCTCAGACACAGTAACTGTTTAAAATCAAGCTTTTAAAGAAACCATTATTTATTTATTTGTTAGTTATTCACTACTAAACAGCAACAGCCATTTAGTAGGACTACAAAAAAAAAATAAAGACGAATATTTACAAATATCATGATGCAGATAAGAAAGTAAAAAACAAACACAACTTTACAGAAATATATCCAATTGTTCTGTATCGTCATTAGCCATCCCACACGAATAAAATAGTGAAGAAAACTTTAAGCTGTTTGTTCTAGGAGTAGGCAAATAGAAAGTATCAAATTGTCTAGAATTTAAACGGTACAATTGTGCAATATATCACGCACGTGATTAACGAAGCACGCATCACGCCTTTCCCTGGGACTGTCTAGATGGAAGGCTTCGAAAATTTTTGGATGATAGCCAATTTGCTGAATATGTTCAAGCTTATTTGTCCAAAAGTTATAGAAAGGCTGCCAAACAATTGATGAATGTTCAAGCTTTGAACGACCAAGTGAGCAATATAAAAGCTTAATTGTATTAATGTCTTGAAAATGACGACCGCGGCGTATAATACCGCCCAGCCTCTTGTAACTCTCAGCAATAATTGTCTCCATATGACTATTGAAGCAATACTTACTATTAAAAATGCCACCCAGATCCTTGGCTTAAGGGTGTTCACCTGACTGATAATTCATATTCTGTTTGTTGGCGAAACCGTTTAGCCAAAATGCGCCTCAAAACTGAATATGATTTTGCGATGAAATTGGTCATTATCTTGTAACATCCAATTCGAGAACGTACGTCGGTTCATATGATCAAGCAGCGAATATGTGGACTCGAATTTTTTACTAGACTGGGGACGAGAATTACGACCAAAAATTGGCGTTAACGCTCTTAAACTTTCAGTCACCGACTCGGAACTTCGGTAGTCAAATTTTAGTTATTTGTAAGCGTTGTTCGTTCATGGACTTCGCCATGATGTAAATGTTTTCTTCACTGAATCTTTGGACGTTGATAGTTTGGTAATTGATTTATAGGTTCGTTCACACTGAAAGTTCAAAGTTGTCAAGTCCCTATTGGAAACCCGATATTACGAGCCCCTTTCCACTTCAGTTGGCCCAACTATTGAAATCTAAGTTTTTTCTTATCAAACACAAATAATAAAAATGTAGCAGGGTGTTTTAGGTTCAAAATATTAACAATGAATATTTTGATAATACATAGTGGAAAACACCAACTTTATCACTCCCTAATCAAATTTGCAGCATTTCAATGGAAAATAAGTCTATAACGCATAGGTGGCTGTGAAAAATAAAAGCCATGACAATTGTTTTTATTAATCACAGCTATCAGAATACGTTTAAAATTGTTTTGGGTAGTTAAGGTTCTCAAAATGGGTAGAGGAAAGGTTATTAGTGAGAAAATCCGGTTACTGATAATTAAATTTTTTTAATTCTGGGAAATCAAACTCAGAAATTGCAACTTTGTTAGACTTATCGCGGTACAGTGTGAGAAATATTGTTAGAAGATATAACGTAACTGGTTTAGTTAATATTAAGCCACGATATGTGAAAAAAGTAATATCACAAATGCCGACCGAAGAGCATTAAGAAGAATAATCGTGAAAAACAGGCGTGCCAATTATTTACAATTAAGTGCTCTGTGGAGTGACGCTGTTGTAAGGAGAATTTCGAGGTCCACAACTCGTAGAGAGGCCCACAAATTGGGATTTAGCACGTGCAAGGTAAGTTTTCTTATAAAAAAAGTGAAGTAGAAACCCTAAACATGCACAACTTGTTTATAGGCCAAAGAAAAGCCACTATTAACTCCACTGCAAAAGAAAAATCGGCCTAGATGGGCTAAGGAATATAGACAATGGACACCTCAACAATGGTGTGCAATACAATGGAGTGATTAGGCCCGATTCGAAGTTTGTGTTGGTGACAGTCGCAGTAGAGTTATTCGCAAAAAAATGAAGCATTCCATGTTGACTGTCTAGAGAGAAAAGTGAAATTTCCAGCATCCATTATGGTCTGGGGCACTATGTCATCACAAGGAGTAGGAAAACTTAATTCTATTGATGGAAATGTGGATACAAACAAATATTTGGCAATTTTAGAAGAATCGCTTTTACCAGTAATGGAAGAATGTTTGACATCCGGCCAAGATTTTGTGTTTCAGCAAGATGGTGCCGCGTGCCATACCTCAAAAAAGGCTATAAAATGGATGGAGGAAAATAATGTACCACTTTTGAAATGAGTTTCTAGCAGTCCAGATCTGTCACTGAAACTTTGTGGCACGAGATGAAAAAGGTTCTACGACAACATCCTGCTCGTACAATCACCGAACTGAGACAAAAGCTTCAAGAAATCTGGGACTGTTTTACAACAAATTTTTGCCAAAACTTGGTAAACACTATGCCCCAAAGAATTTCAGCCGTAATAAAAATAAAGGTGATGTGACCCAATGGTAATCTTTCATTGTTGCTTTGTTAACTTCGCGCATTTATTCGCACATTGTTTATTTGTTCAGATGTTCTATTAGTTATAGGTCTAAGTGATTTCAAATATGTATTTTTTACGACTAGGGTATGTCTAAAATGTTTTTGAGAAAATAAATTGTTTTTTAGAAGTAACTAGTTTCGCCATGTTTAGTTTATAACGGCATATTTTGGTACAAATCTTGAAGTGGGCCAACTGAAGTGGGAAGGGGCTCGTAGATCTGGCACCGTTGTGCATTAAGTATGTGACTCTCTCAGATTGTTTATAAGGGAGAAAAGATGTCCAGTCATGCTGAAGTTAGCTAATTTGTGAAGGCGAATGCCTTGATCTACCCGGTCAGAGCCTTTTTTTGAAGTCAATTTGAGCGACATCAACTTGAACACGAGAGATTCTCAGATGTGCACTGCAGAATAAGTTTGTAATTGTTGGTCGCTTTTTTATGAAACCATGCTCTTGAGTTATTAGAGTATTATGCACATGTCAATAAACTGCATCATAAAAAAGAAAATAAAACGCTTATGAAAAGCCGTTGATAATCATGATTTGCGTATAACTTTCAATATCGCAATTGTTTTCTTTATTCTTAAAGACAGTGCAGACCTTTGAGCCCTTCCACGATGACGGGGAGAAACAATTCTTTAGTGATTGGTTACATATATTTATTGATGTAGGCTTTGCAACACAGAAGCATAGTATTTCAATACGAAAGCAGGAATTGCATCTGGTTAGGGAGTTAATTCAGGCTTTAGTTTTCTCAAGGCATTATAACCTTCATCTACATTCCGTCAACATCAAAGAGTTATATGCAATTGTCTGGGTAGAGTATTATCACTTGAAATGTTTATGAAAGATTTGTGGAAATAGGAAAGCTATTTCGAATATCTTGAGGGTCACTTATATCCAAACCATTATATACTATATTTTTGGGTCAACCTTGACCTCTTATGATGTTGGCGAAAGACCAAAACTCTCATCTCGCTTTATACCATCTTCCGCTTTTTGCCTAGTTTTTAAGCAGTGTCACTGTCTCTTTTAATCTTTAGTCTCAAAGCTTTATAATTTTGCAAGACTTCTTCATCAGAATTTCGCCTCAGCCTCTGATCATCTCTTTAGCTATGATTATCATTTATAATACTTCCATTAAACATAATCTTGCAGCCGCACATAGTATTAAGACTGGAGCTGCCAGAAAAAAAAACATTATTATTTTTGTAAATAGCACACTTAACTCAACATATAACATCAAAACAATGGAGGATTTTTCAGTGTTGATCAGCATTATCAATTACTGCGAGTACGTATATATTACTATTCAATCTTTATAGCTTATACTAAAAAATCTGGTTTCTCTCAAGTATCCAATTCACCTTTCTTTGACCTACTTCCAATATAGAGGGTGATTCAGTTTATTGTTGCATAACTTTAAGATTCGATAGAACTTTTAAAATTAATGCATAAAGTCTATATAAACATGGGTCGAAAAATGCGTGACTTCCGAAATACAGGGTGTTTAAATTTACATTTTAACATTTGATGTATAACAGTGAAAATTGGTATACAAGTGTTTTTTGGTACGACAAAACGAACCATGGGCATAGTTTTACTGTAGCCGCTAGAGGGCGCCCTCTACTGTACCTGTAGTGTATCAAAATGACCGAAAAAATTTTCTTAGTGCAATTTTTTGCTTTTTGAAAAAAAAACGATTCTTCGCACTTTTCTGCATAAAAAAGGTCTCCTGTGAGTTTTCGTTATAGTTAGCCGCTTTTGAGATATTTCGATTTTTAAGCTTCGATGCATTTTTTATTATTTATGGGTAAATAATATTTTTTTTACATTTTCGATTTGGGCATTACAAGTAATTAAGATCATAGTTTAGATTCTGTTTTTTAACACAGCAATAATTCCTAACTCCAAATAAACACAAAAAACAGAATATTAATTTGTTTAATTTTCCAATATTATTTTTAACAAATTAAATTAATTATTTACAACTAAAATGCTATTGGATAGTTAGGACAAACATACAAAATCTAAAGTAGTTGCTCGGAATGTAAACCCAATTGTTCAATACACAATTCACACCTACGAATGATCGAACGTGGTATAGCATTATTCAAATAAGGCCTTATTTCATCACATGCATTCCTATTAGCATATCTCTTGTGGTTACGGGAGTCTGGTACACTTTTCCTTTTAGAAATCCCCACACAAAGAAATCTAATGGATTTAGGTCAGGGGATCGTGGAGGCCAGGCGACTGGTCCTCCACGGCCGATCCATCTTTCTGGATAATTTTCGTCCAGCCAGTTTCTAACTATTCTCGAATAATGAGCTGGACAACCATCAAGCTGGAACCAGGCCATTCTTCTTAAATCTAACATAACATCATCCCATATATTTGCATGTTCAGCCTTTAAAAATTCCAAGAAGGTCGCAACATTTAACCTTGCAGGCAAAAGGTAGGGTTCAGATAGTCGATTACGGTAGATACCAATCCACACGTTCACACTAAATTCATGCTGAAAATTTCTTTCCCGAACTGCATGCGGATTTGCATGCGACCAAATATGTTGATTATGAAAATTTGCCACTCCACGTCTAGTGAAGCATGACTCATCGGTCCATAAAACTTTACTTAAAAACTCCCTATTATTATCAGTTCTATCAAGAATCCACTGACAAAATGTGATTCTTCATTCTCCGTCCCCTGGCTGTAGTCCTTGCACAGGTTGCAAATGGTAAGGACGTCTATGGTCATTTCTAAGAACACGGTGAACATGGCTTGCTGAAATTCCCAAGGCACCAGAAACTCTCCTAACACTTGTGGTCGGATCTCTATCAAACTCACGCAGCATCATACGGGTAAATCTGCGCTGACGAACATATATGTTTTGATCCCTTTGGAGATTTCCAAAACCATTTTCAATTATTTGGCGATGCACTCTTACAAACACTGAGCGAGTTGGATGTCGTCTGTTTGGAAATCTTCGTGCGTATTCTCTGGCTGCTTCTGCTGCGTTTCCATTTACAAAGCCATACACAAAATGAATATCCGCTAACTCTTGATTGGAGAATGAAAATGGCATTTTTATAAAAATTACAAAAAAGCAGGTAAAAGAAACTAAAATTCGTGCATTCACAATTGCAAAAAAAAACGTTTCAGGTTTCAACAGACAACAAAACTAACTGTCAACTAATTGACGTTTAACCTTATTCTGCTTTCAATTTCAAAAATATTTGCAGTCACAGCCTACTTCTAATAATTATCGAGACACTGACATTTTAACGTTATTTTATCATAAATAATTAAAAATGCATCGAACCTTAAAAATCGAAATATCTCAAAAACGGCTAACTATAACGAAAATCCACGAGAGAGCTTTTTTATGTTGAAAAGTGCGAGGAATCAGTTTTTTTATTCAAAAACCAAAAAATTGCGCTAACAAAAATTTTTCGGTCATTTTAATACACTACAGGTACAGTAGAGAGCGCCCTCTAGCGGCTACAGTAAAACTATGCCCATGGTTCGTTTTGTCGTACCAAAAAACCCTTGTATACCAATTTTCACTATTGTTCGAAATATTAAAAAAAAACTATTTTAGAAAGTAAACTTAAACACCCTGTATTTCGGAAGCCACTCATTTTTCGAGCCATGTTTATATAGACTTTATGCATTAATTTTAAAAGTTCTATCGCATCTTAAAGTTATGCAACAATAAACTGAAACACCCTGTATATGAACTCTTCCGTGTAAAACATCCTGTTGCGGAGGCATTTAATACCGTTTGTGTTTGAGGCAACAATGGAGAGGGGCCGAGAGCATTTGATTCGTTTCGAATGGAGCAACACGGCTGCTACCGGGAATCCCGTTCGTTTTCCCTCAAAGGACTCGCATTCGGCATCGGGATCGGCGCTGCCCGATTGGGAATCGCTAAACGATCTGGTGCATGCCGTCTCTACCCTTAGGGCTTTGGTACGTCACTAACTCAACGCTTCACCGGTATATTACACATTCTTATGGATGACTGTGCTTTAAAACGTTCACACACAGTTAAAAAGCTGCTTTGACGAATGGCCACTTCACAGGCTGCTTGTAGGTTACTGCTAAGTCAAGGACGAACAGTCTTTGTGGTTTTTGAAAACCGATTCAGTGGCGGCGGAGAAAAAGGTCAAACATGAAACAAACTTTATTTTATGACGTTTCAGAGGATTACTTTTTGAACAATTTTTGTGGGTAAAAAATGGGGGATGGGGGTTGTATGTGGTAGGGGAGGGTGTATCGGAGTCTTTGTTGTTAGGAAATTAATGCTTTTCTAACTCCGGTAATGAGGCAAGGGGTTGGCGTGGCCCTCAGAGAGATATCGGAAATTATTGTCTGAAAGCTATTCCATTGTTGATCAGTTTTTGGACATCCCTCCATGAACATGTAAACCTTTACACCTTTACGCTAATCCTGGCGGCTCTAGATTTCCGAATTGACCTTTTGGTAATGGGCAAGCCAAGGTGTTACGTGACCCGCGCTAAGGCCTGAATAGCATCACATGATATTGGTCTCTTGAACGCAGCCGTCTAGGAATTAGGGATCACCCAGTGGTAATTACCTCTTATTCTCCTAATACTATACTTGTGGGAACAAAATGGGCCAGGGGAAAACAACAAAAAAAAAATAGAGAGAATTACTATACTCGAAGACATTCATGAATTTGAACAGTATCTCGATCGATTGTTACTTTCAATTCATTTGAGCCAAAGTACATGCTTAAGCACATTACAGCCCACACGTTCAGAAATTCTCAAGTTAATGAGTCATCTTGAAGAAATCTACCAACCTCAACAATTACTACCTTTCAGAGAAATTCACCTTTTTGAATAACTATGATTGACTACTCTATCTACAGGGTGACGGGAAAATAGATGCGGAGCGGATGTGGGGAGATAGTACAAGCCAATCTGAGTCGATTTTACTATAGAAACTACTGTCCGAAAATTATCCGTTTTCGAATTATACTAATTTTCAAGATTTTATGAAATTAACGTCCTTTGTACGTTACCAAGCCATAAAACTTGAAATTGGGTGTTTCATTTGATTTTTTTTTTTGGTTTTACAATAAAACCATTCTAAAATACGAAAATTGATACTCAAATATACATTATTGGAGTTATCTCATGCAGTAAGCTTCAAAATAGTTCGATTTTTGTTAAAAAAATCATCGTTCATCTCAAAAGCTTCAGTTTACTAGAAAAAGTTGCATACAAATTTTTCGTGAAAAACAATTAGAAAACATCTACGCATCATTAATTTCAAATGAGGTATAAAAATCATAAATCGATTAAGAATTGGCCAAAATATGACTATCATAAGAGGAGGAATGAAAAAGCAATAAAAATCAAACCTTAATACAGGATAATTTGTTTGAAACTACCCTTTTTTATTTTTATAATGCATTTTCGATACGGCGCCCTCTATTTCTAATGCACACATCTGCTCTTCTTATGACAGCTGATTTTGCTACCGCCGAATTCCTAAGACAGGCTTGAATTTCTTGTGCTGCATGTATTATCCTGTTTCTGAGGTGGGTACAGGATTTTGATCATAGTATACTAAAGCTTTTATGCGACCGCACACAAAAAAGTCCATAGGTGTGAGATCGGGACTGCGTGCTGGCCATGGGATTGGTCCGCCTCTACCGATCCATCGATTCGGAAACTGTTCATTTAACCAATTTCTAACACTTAGCCTGAAATGTGCTGGACACCCGTCATGCTGAAAAATCATCCTGTGTCTTGTGTGTAGAGGCACGTCTTCAAGTAATTCAAATAGAACATTTCTTAAGAAATTTTCGTAGGCTTCTCCATTTAAGTTGTCGGGTAGGAAATGTGGTGCTACCAAACAATTATTTATAGTGCCCATCCAGACATTCAGACAAAATCGCCTTTGAGATCCTTTTGGTCTCTTCATATGAGGATTTCCCACTGCACGTTCACGCCAATAGTGATCGTTATGGTAGTTTGTTATGCCGTCTTTATCAAATTTTGACTCGTCGATCCATAGAATTTTCTTAAATAATTGCTATCTTCAACATTAGCGTTTAAAATAAAACGACAAAATTGCATGCGCCTCATGGGATCTCCTTCCTCTATGACGTGCACAGGTGTGTAGTGGTAAAGGTGGAATATATTTTCATGCAAAACATACCACACTTGCCATTGGGATAATCCAAGCCGTCGAGCCACAGCGCGAGTAGACAGAGTAAGGTCTTTTGGAAAATATTTAATATTTCTTCTTCTTCTTCCACATCATGTCGAGGTCTACCTGCATCACCTGAAATAAAATGAAAAAACAACTAACAACAGTTTTTTGGAGTAAATTGTTACCTAATAATCATAGCAGTAAGACTATGCTAGAATTGGCAAAATATTATTTAGAAAAAACGATACATAACGTGTGGATGTTTCCATCTGCAGAGCCGTGTAGATGCTCGTGTTAAAATTAAATGAAAAAAGTCTTAATTAAGAAGTTCAATCAACTGTATCAAAACAACTATATTACAGTATCACCAGTTCAGCCCACAGACCTCCAAGGCTCTACATAGGCCTTACTGAATGCCTGATTATGATAAGTTAATAATTATCAATGATGCACACTTACCTTGATATCTTATGACGGTACCGCGCCCTCGAACCCGACGGAACGTTTGCCTAAATACGCGGGCGTCAGGTAGGCGACGATTAGGAAACATTTCCTTATACTCACGACGAGCTTCTTCAGCATTGCCTCTGGCATCTCTATAGTAGAAAAAGATATCGGCATATTCTTCGAAACGGAACGGCCGCCTCCTCAGCCATTGTTCATCGATAGGTAGATCAACGAACAATCAAGTCTCACAGCAGCCAAGCCGTAAGGAATCACAGAAAACAGGGTACAGTCTAGGTCGTCAGGAAAAGAATCACACACGGAGGTCCAACAAGAGCCAAGTCGTTAGAAATATCAAAACAGCGAGCAACCAAACACATCCGAACGCAACAAATCGCAAGAGCAGATTGAAGCGTGGGAGGGAGGGGGGTGACTAGTCTTACTTATCACACTATTCCGGTGGCAAAGTCCCATGTTCGCGGTTCTACCTGCTTCTTTCACTCATATCTTTGTCATTTCTAAACCGGTTTGTGACTTTGATACCTCATTTGAAAGGTAATGAAACGTAGATATTTTAAAATTGTTTTGCACGAAAAATTTGTAGGTGATTGTTTCTAATAAATTGAGTTTTTGTGATGAACGAAGATTTTTTTAACAAAAATTGAACTATTTTGAAGCTTACTGCATGAGATAACGTCAATAATGTACATTTGAGTATAAATTTTCGTATTTTAGAATATTTTGTAAAACCAAAAGAGAAAATCAAATGTAACACCCAATTTTCAAGTTTTATGACTTGGTTAACGTATAAAGGACGTTAATTTTATAAAGTCTCAAAAATTAGTATAACTCGAAAACGGCTAATTTTCGGACAGTAGTTCCTATAGTAAAATAGACTCAGATTGGCTTGTACTACCTCCCCCCACCGGCTCCGCATCTATTTTGCCGTCATCCCGTATAATTTCAATATCGAACGAATTGATTTTTGTTATAAGTAATCCTATATTGGAACAAAGAACTTTCGCTAGTTCCAAGTAGATCGCCATTTCCTACAATCAACATTTAATTCAACTTCCGACAAATTATTCGATCAAATACGAACAAGAACAATATTTTTCACAGATGGTCTCACTAAGCAATAAACTACACGTTTGTAAATCTATACTTTGATAAATGCAACACGGTACCCAATGGGTGCTTAGGCCTTAGGCCTTCGTGGTAGCAGGAGTAAAAAAAAAACATTATGACTATTGTATTTTTGTCTGGAAATATCAGGTAACCAAATAAGTTCGTGCGGTTGCAGTATATCGCACATTGCCATGGGTGTTGTTGATCGATAGCGATTGTTTGTTACCTGTTGCCACTTTAGTATGAATCCTTCTTTTCTCATACACATAAAAAGTTTCTGAAAATTGTTACATACCTAGTTTTAATAATTGACAATGGCGACGAATAAAACAGTAATTCGAAGTTGTTACTGTATGAGTACAAACTTGGTACAAAAGCTGCAGCGGCGGCGCAAAAAATATGTACCGTATTCGGAGATGATGCCGTGAGTGATCGAACAGCACAGAAGTGGTTCAAAAAATTTTCTTCGGAAGATCACAGTTTGACCGATGAACCGCGCTCAGGGAGAGGATCTTCGACAGGTTGTGGACTCAAATTCCAGGACAACGTGCCAAGAACTTGCAGAAATGTTTAGAGTGAATCCTGAAACTATTAATTTGCATCTTCATCAGCTAGGAAAGACGTGGACCTTAAGCAAATGGGTTCCACATGAACTGACAAATGATAACAAATTAAGTCGTCTTACCATTTGTTCAGCAAACATTTCACGCAACGCTAATGAACCATTTATTAATCGGTTATTAACCTACGACGAAAAATGGATCTTGTATTCGAATTCTAAGCGTTCGTATAATTAGTTGTCGCCTTCTGATTCGGTACCACACACGCCCAAGGCTTCCTTGCACCCAAACAAAGTTTTGTTGGATGTTTGGTGGACAGCAACTGAAATTGTCCATTATGAGTTTTTGGAAAGGGGTCAAACCATCACTGCTAACTAGTATTGTGAGCAGTTTCAACGAGTACAAGCAGCACTCATCCAGAAACAGCCTTCTTTGATCAATCGGAAGGAAGTGATATTTTTGCAGGATAACGCCAAGCCTCATACCACAAAAGTGACCCGAGAAAAAATTTCTGAACTCGGCTGGGAAACGTTACCGCACCCGCCATATTCTTCCGACATTTCGCCCAGTGATTATCACCTTTTTTTTTCTCTTGACAACTGGATGAGTCACCGACAGTTCAGAATTCGAGACGGTGTAATAAATGCAGTTCGCCAATTTTTTTACTTCAAATCCAAGGAGCTCTACAATATCGGCATACAAAAATTGGTTCCACGTTGGCAAAATGTCATTGAATGTGATAGTAATTACTTCGACGAATAAATAGTGTCTTATTGTTTCTCAACAAAAATTTATGTTTTTCTACTAAAAACCGCACGAACTTATTTCTTTACCACAATATCTGTTTTTGCTCTGATATTGTAAATACTACTTAGAATCCTCAAAATATAAAGCAGTTTGAGCAAATATAGACTTGAATTAAGTTCATAATTGCAGTATTTTTTCGACAAGAAACGGTCGAAAAGCTTAATCAAGAAATTTAATGTAATTATTTTTTTGCAGGTGATCTATGCTACTGACCTTCTCAACAGCATCTTAGTAAAGGTAAGGTTCTAAGAAGACATATTTCAATTACCACAAACTTTCAATTTTACAAGACCGGTTTGAAATTGTTTTTTGTGAACAACGGTGGGTATTTTGGAAAGCTAGAAGCAGATGGCTCTAGATATGTCAGATGTCATGTTAGCAGGTCGAGGTTATAAACAGACAAAGATGCTACCTCTTGTTTTAATCTTTAGATTTTGGGATATAATGTTCAAAGTTTTCAATGACGCACTTTACGCCGGCATTTCGACACTTATTTTATGTATTATTTAGGGCTACAAAATGCAAAAAATTAATTTCGACAAATTACATGAATACCTAATAAAGGTTTATGTTTAAAAACCGATCAACATAAACAAAGATTTTAAAAAAGTCGCATACACAAACAAAAAGTATACTACGATGGAAACATGTAACAATAGAAAAGATTTGAGTAATGAAATATCACTGATTTAGTGAAATTGTAATTTAAAACTTGATCTAAAGCATGAGACAAAGTAAAAACTGGTTGAAAGAAAATGTACAAAAATGGAGAAGAGCAGCCTTACCAAATGGGTGTTGCATATGTATATAAATAAAAATGAAACAGAATTAATATAATGTGAAATGTCAGCGTCTGCTGTAACAAAACAGCTGAACCCAAACAGGAATAACTAACCATTTTCGAAAGACGTATGGTATGTATACCAAGAGAACTTTACATCAGCATGAAAGCTGCTTTGGTTCTTAGTCTGATGAATTTCCTTATTATTATTACTTTATTATTATTTCTCTATTATTATTTCTTTCTCTCTAACTGAGATTGTCCATATCTGCTTTTTGTTTACAGCATTACTGCCCAGAAAGGCGAAAATCATTCCACTTAATAGTCCTTTTTGATAATTGATTTCGTTGTCTAGTAAACTGACTGATTCAAAATTAAACTTATGACCATTCTGAAAATGATGAGGTCCAAAGCCGTGTGTTCCCAGTCATTTCTGGGATAAGAACTAACTTTTGCTTTGACACAAAGATGTCAACTGCTGACCATGTCGCCTGGACACTTTTATATAGCGTGTTAAAATTTCTGTTCCCAGCATCGTAATGTTTATTAAATACACGACTAAAAATACCACGGTAATTTTTCGACAAATATTGATTTTTTATTCTCCTTAGCATTGCCAGTGCCAACACGTAATAGGTTGAGATCACGAGATTTTTTCTTGTAATATTCTAAAATACCTGTACTAAACTGCTAAGCTGAACATGCTGGGAACACGACGTAAATTTTTGAGTAAGCAATCTAATTAGTAGCTAGGTTTTGTTCCAATTCAGGACATGTTCAAGAGAACGTCAATAAAAAATACATCTTAATACACAGCTAAGTACATATTTGAAAACCCGAACTCAGAGAGCCCGAAGTGCATCAAACTTTCATGTTCCGGTTACTACGTGGTAAAACTGTTTCTGTACTTCCATGTCTTGTTTGACTTGTAAATAAAGCTTCGGCTATTCTCTGCAGTCGGATACAAGGAAATAAGTATATAAAGCGCTGATATTTAGAAAGCATAACTCGTTTGTAGTGCCCAACGAACTCTCAATCGCAGTGAAAGGCAAATATTAATATTATACTGTTTGTCTACGCTCTTTTTGGGAAAAACGTTCCAGTACTATTATGTGGATTTTGCAAAACATGACGATACATATGTTTTCTTCTTCATACCACAGATCCTTTAACACCTTATCTACTCCAATAAGTTCTTGGTTTAGATGCGACTTATATACAGGGTGATTCACAAGTCGTGGCCAAAAATAAAACATCATACACAGGACCCCATTTTAAGAGGGATTTCCTATGTAACATTTTTCCTCGAGTGCTTCAATAAAAAGATACGGGGTGTTAAGGTTCAAAAATAAGAAACAATTGTTTTTAATATCTTCAAAACCGTCAACTGGAATGAACTGATATTTGGTATGTGGATTTGTCCAAGTATTGACAATAAATATTTGTATATAGTATCCTTGTGATTGAACTTCCTACATTTGTGTAAGATATTGTGTATTTTTGAGATTTGGACTTTATCCTACTCTGTAATTGGCCTTGTAGCTGTTGGGTAGAGTATAAATAAATAAAATACATAAATAAATAAATAAATATTCAAGAGTATTTACTTAAAATTAACGTGCACCAGTGGTGGAGATACATGAGATTAGTGGCATTATTTTCCCAAATAAAAATAGTCCGCCACTGTTTTCTTATACGCGCAATTTTTCTAATTTTTCCTTCAATTTGCTAGAAATAATTACTGTCGTATTTTTTCATAGAGTGCATTGTTTTCGTAAAAATAAAAGAAAACAAATTAGATAATCAAAGCTTTATTTCAATAAATGTTCAAGAAGACCACCATTCTGACGGATACAAGTGAGGCATCCGCAAAATTTGTTGTGGCTTGAATTTGATGAAACGTGCCACGCCTTTTTTCGTATAAATAAAAGGGAATGGTGGGGTGATTCCTCTTTCCTTGGTTTAAATTGATTAATGAATTAATAAATTACTATAAATGAAATCTAAAGGTCGGTCAATGCAAAACAGCTGTCAAGTGGCGTGCAAATTTAGGCCCTAGCTCAATAAAGCGAAGAGTAGTAGTGCCAGTGACTCAAGTCGGAAATTGTTTTGCTTGACCACCACTCTAAGAAAAGAATGTAACAGTAATGATGAAACCTAATCAACTGTATACAGAGAGCCAAATAAGATATCTAAAAACGAATCACAATATATTGCCAAAACAAGCAGCAGTTATGCTCCACCACTGGAGTCCAAGTTAAAAGGAAAGATGTTATTAAAAACTACCTGACAATAAAATTAATAGACCGTAATAACTAATCCAGCAAAACGTTTACCATGGTACACGTATGAAGGCCTTACAAATATAGGTCTTACAAATATTTCAACGCCTAAACCTAAACTTATCTTTACAACGGTCTTATCTGGATAATGGTCTTCTTCCAGTTATAGTTCTAGGTACAGCTGAGATGTCCACAGCTTACAAATGCTCATGTCAAAAATCAGTGGCCAGTAGTGAGTAGTGATGTTAGAAACGTCACAAGGTAGGGACTGCTTTGCTCGTATCCAAAATTTATGGTATAAAAAAACCCTAGAGAGAGAAAAAAGATTGTTTAAAAATCTACTCTCTACTCTATGTCTGAGACAGAACTATATATTTAAAAGACTCAAAACTGGAAGAAAAATTCAAGTACATTCTCTTTTACAAGAAAACTACTTTTTTTTCTGCAAGGGCAAGAAAATACAAAAATATACCAAAGTGATATACCCTCAGAAAGTTATCCCCTGTTCTAAAATAAGTTATTGCAGCTCAAAGTTCAAAATCATGATTAATATAATCTAATAAGGCCAAAAGACAGTGACATGTAGGCACTACCCTATATTTGAATACGTAAAATGCCAAACAAAATCAAGAACACTTTAAGAATTTCAGTCAGCAACAATCTATATATCAATATCTATAAAATACCGAATTAAAACGATATTTTACCAGTTCACATCAGGGTTTTTATGAAGGGGAAGAGATGGTTTCCAACAAAATCGGCTGCGAAACAGCTACAAGGCAGCTACCAAACAAAGCTGAAGGAGTGTGAAGGTGGTTCTCCACAAGGGATTTCCACTAAAAGGAATCAGATATTGAACAAACTTCTCCAGGACAAGCATTAAAGGACGTAGTCCGACGGTATACAAAAGCGAACTTACCGCTGGAGCTTAAAATCCCATTACAAAATGGACGGGGTAGTACCCACCAACACAACTAAACGTAAGGTACAAAATAAAAAGTACTACTCCATAAACTGATGGTTGGGGCGCTAGTATCTCCAAATCTGGAAGTTAACGAAAAATAACGCTCGCACACAACCAAAACTACAGCAGAAAGTAACATGGCGCTGGACCGTCTGCGCACGCAACCCCCTAAAAGAAGGTTAAATAAGTTGCCCCGAAGAAAACACGTTCGACAGGATATCGAAAGGAATAGATAAAAGCCGGTAAAGAAGGTATCTTGATAGCAAGGTAAACATTCGTGTACGGATAGTACGTGTAAAGTCACAAGGTGGCGCGCTGGTTGCCACTGGGCAGAAACAAATCTGTCTACGAGGGAGGAACAATATTTTATTAAGAGATTTCTCAGATAGAAGAAGGATTTCAATACAATATTGAGTCGCTAAGAATAACAGGTGTAATACGTGAAAAACTCTACAATCAATAAACTGTGAAATTTGACAAAATTAAATCATTTCAAAGGGTTTGGTCCAGGAATCGGTACTCTACTATTAATAAATAGAAATTTGAATTACTCATAAGTGATCAAAACAGTAAAAAGAACGGTAACGTGATTTTAGCACGTGACAGGCGCATTCTCTATTATTTCTTGTAACTGATCAACAGTATTAATTATTTGTTCAGCATGCAATAGTTGCTCAAAGGCGCCCCACAAAAAGGAATCCAGAGGGTTCTAAGCAGGAGTCCTCGCAAGCCAATGTACTGGTCCGCTTCTGCCAATCCATCGTTGTCTAAAATGATTGTTCATCCATGCGGTTATGTCACGACGAACATGCGGTGGGGCACCGTCGTGCTGATACCACGTTCGTACTCTCGTTGCTAACGGAACATCATCTTACACATTTTATATGTAATTCTCTAGAAAAGACCAAGTATGAGTTTGCATGTAAGCGTTGGGGCAATAAACAGATGGCCATTGAAAATGCCGCACCACCCATTTTAGAAAATTTGTGTTGATTCTTACAGAACGGAGATTTTCTAACGACCAAATATGTTCGTAATGCAGATTAAAGGTTCCATTCCTCGTAAAAAGCGATTCATCTGACCACAAAGCCAAATCGATAAAATCTGTATTTTGATTATGCATTTGCGGTAACCGCTTACAAAAGATTTCGCCGATGCACTTCGTCGGCGGGTTGCAGACATTGCAGATTTTGCCGATGGTAAGGAACTAAAACTTCCCGATTTAAATATTTAGTCCAGGCAAGACTTTGGGAACATGGGAACTGGGCTGCAATCCGCCTAGTACTTGTTCTACGACCATCCTACGCCAGATTAATCACTTCCACTTACTCTTGAACAGTATGCCGGACACCATGGCCTCTATCGCCGCGAAGTTTGTCAATTCCATAATGCTGAAGTCTTAGGAATGAACGCATAAAAACCTTTGGGGTAGGTTGGCGTCTGTTAGGAAATCTACGTTGGGACTCCCGGAAAGCCCCTAAAGCATTTCCATTACAGAACCCGGAGAAAAATAATATCGGCGTACTCATCATTGCTGAATTCCATTTTACAACACTCGAAAATGGAAAAAAGAAACTTTTGACTTGACTAAAAAAAAAAAAAATGGTAGTAGTAACGATAATAACCGTATAACACATAAGTTTGACAAGCTATCTTCCAAGAAACGTCAGGTTGATATCAAGGCCTCCTATTTTATTTTGAACTAATTCTATCTTCGCTCTTCATGAATGATCTAATTTGTTTTATTTGAGTCCCGTTTTAGTTTATTCCAGTTGACGGTTTTGAAGCTATTAAAGAAATGGCTTTTATTTTCAAATTTCAACACCCCGTGTATTTTCAGTGAAGGCCTCGAGGTAAGAATGTTACTTAGAAGACACCCTCCCCCTTAAAATGCGGTACTGCTTATGATTTTTCATTTTTGGTTACGACTCGTGAATCACTCTGTATATTTACTACGCCACTGTTGTAGTTTGACACACGGACATCTTGGTGTATGTTAATTATGCTGTTGTGCTAATGTACAAAACTTAACATTTCAGTTAGTATGTTTATCAAAATCTAGTCAAAGACCTTAAGGCGGCTCCGACGCAGTGAGTTTCAAGCCGTTTACAAGGGTTCAGCTGCTTCAAAACTGACACTCCATCTTTCAATATTTTTCGATGAAATTCATACAGTATGTTGAGAAGATAATTGCCCAGGGTGTTATAGGAGCACTTTTTGGAATTTTGTTTTTGCACAAGCTTTACGATGGGTTGAAGTGCGCACTTTTTCTGTTCAAGTTCGCGATTTTTTTAAAAAGAACCTAGTGAAGAAAATGAAAAAGTGGCTATATAGCACCCTGTGGGGTTTTGTTTTCAGCATACTGTGAAAATTTCATCCAAAAATATCAAAAAATAAAGCGTCAATTTTGAAGCGAAACTGCTCCACACTATTATTGACTTCATCATGAATTAAACTCACTGCATTCGTAATTAAAATGGTCGCATATGACCTTTTATTGTCCATTATCAGCTTTGATAAAAAAGACACTCAAGAACAATCACACCAGCAAGAGTATCTACGAGGACAGCACAACAATTCAACAACACAATATCGACGACAGTATCGAAACAGGGCATGATCTGAGTATACCGACACATAACTCTGCCCTATTCCAAAAATCTCCCACTCTAGCGTGCACTAAGGTATACAATAATCTGCCGAGTGAGTTGGGGAGAAGCACTAATATCCTTGCGATAAAAAAACATGTCAGGAAATATCTGGTTGAAAAATGCTTTTACTCTCTACACGAGTTTTACTAACACATGAAAGTATCTGTTTTTTAAATTTTTTTAAGCTGTTAATCATTTCGTTATCAGTGAATTGTCTATTATCGTGGAGTAAATGTATTTTAATTTCACTTTTTATTCCAGTTTTAACGAAAGTATGTATGTTTTCTTTTTAAGCTTTTAACCATTTGTCCTCACTGCTCGATGTTTATTGTGTTTATATATTATGTATTTCTAACAGATTCTCCTACTGCTTTTCTTTGTATCAGCTTCAATGATTTTTACCGGCTAGACGAACATTTTTTTTGATAAAAAAAGTCGCTGTATATGTATATCTTTTTACCGTTACAGATTGAACACATTACGATTCTTGCGCTGTACCTATAATGTGATTTAACCTGTTAAAATGTTTTGTAATTGTAATGTCCTTATTTATTTTATAATTATAAGTATTTTTCTGGGATATTTGCTCAAACGCATATATGACCCTCAAATTGATATTGACAAGTCTTATATCATATAACATGATCTAATAGGACAATAAACTATCTATCTATCTATCTATCTATGATAACAAGGGTAGAACAATACTAAATGATCGCTTGCTGAGTACCAAAATAGGAAACGATTTACAGGCTAGATCGCTAATCGTAATCTGACTCTGTTATTTTAAAAATTTACCCGCAGTCATCCTTTCCTCTTTCAAAGTAGCGCCGACGGCCGTTTAAGACCAGCCCACCATCGTTTCCTTTTCAATATAGCGTACGCCACTGCCAGCGCGGCACTTCCTTGCATCAGCAAACTCAGTGCGCGCTGATCCTCGTTAGCAGTAGTATACAATGTGCTACGTTACTCTTTTCGTTTTAGTACCAGCCCATAGCTTCGTGTTTATTACACGTCAAGCGGTGTCAAAGTAAATGTTAATCTTTTACCAGTTAGGAAACTGGACATGCATTTGATTTCGAAAATGTGCAAATAATTCACCATGACAGCAACTGGTATAAACGATTTCAGAACAGACGTTGACAATCTGGGAAATATTTATAACACCTTGATTACAGAGCTTAAATGATAAAATAAAAAGTACATGCCAATGAACAAACTTGTTGTGCACTCCCAACCGTATAAATATTTGATAGTTGCACAGATATTGTCTATATTATGTTACCCGATGCTTGTTTAGCATTATTTTTATGCTGCTTTTGAGTTAGTTATTGTTTAAGATAGCAGTCATTCTGTTTTTAGCAACCAAGCAGGCAGTGTGAATTGTGCGGTTTGTACTTCTGCGGTTAGAGTTTTAGATATCTTTGTTGTTTTGAATTTCAGCTAGCTGTGATATTGTAGGACCATTTCATTTCTGAAGATGGTTGGTGTAAAATAATTTGAAACGTCAAAGAAAGTGTGGGAATATTCATTCATAACCAATTGGCACGAATACCATAAAAACAAAGAAAAAAAGTTTGTATATCTTTTACTTATTATCAGGGTATTTGGATATAGCTTGTAGGTGGTTTTTACTAGTTTCTACAGTAATTTATGACGCCTTAGCTGATTAAGGAGCTACCGTCGGTCGTTTTCCCAGAGTTTTTCATTTCACTTTGTGCGTTTTGTATTTCTGCTATTTTGTATATATTCGAATATGAACTGACAAAATCTCATTTTAGAATATACATCGTCAGGGTTATTACGTAAAAAAACCTATACAGGGTATTTGAAAGGCCTGGGGATGGGATAGAGCAGACCATTTAGAGTCCTCAAGCCAAAAATACCTCAGTTCAAAGTCTTACGGTTTTCGAGATAATCGAGATAACAAACCAAAATAAACTATTGAAACATGTTTTATTGGTGTTCAAAGTGAGAACCAATTATTCTGATACATGCTCGAGCTCTACGTGTTACTTCGGTAGTTGTTGTATTTAATAACATATATTGAATCATTAAATAAGAAGCTTCTCGAATTTTTCTTATTAATTGGTATCTTCAGTGTGAACCAACTGCTTAGCCCACCCCCCGACATAGAAATCCAATGGTGTCAAGTCCGGGGATCTAGCAGGCCACGGAATTGGTCCACCTCTGCCTATCCAGCTATTTGGAAAAGTATCGCCCAAATATTGTCTTGCGTCTAAACGGAAATGAGCTGGACATCCGTCGTCTTGGAAAACAATTTGCATGTCACCTGGAATTTCCTACTTCGAGTAATTCGGGAAAAAGTGTAGATAACTGTTGTCGTTTAATCTGTCAGGCAAAAAATGAGGACCGATTAATCTTTGTCCCATGACGGCGGCCCATTCATTAACGGAAAATTTGTTTTGGAAAGACACCTGTTTTTTCCAGTGTGGATTTTCCTGCTTATCAGCCCATTGATGCAAATTGTGAAAATTTGTAATGCCCTCCTTTGAAAAAATGGATTCGTCCGTCCATAGAATGCTTTCCAGGAACCGTTCATTCTCAATGTCATTATGTAAGAGAAAACGACAAATTTGGCTTCTGCGAATAGGATCACCATCTTCAAGTCCTTATACGCCGATACCATGAAAAGGATATTTTCGTTCACTGTGCATGATACTCCAAACCTTCCATGGTGACAAACCAAGATCAGCAGCATCTTTCCTAGTACTTGTAGTGGGATCATCTTCAAACGCTTGGAGGATTAGATCTTCGGCTCCAGGAGGATATCGACCTGGATTAAAACCAGGTTCATTACGTGTTACACTTCCAGTCTCGTAAAGACTCCGGTAAGTATTGTAAAACACTCTGGCATTAGGCAATATTCTCCCAGGAAATCACTCTTGGCACAACCGTCGTGCTTCTAGTCCATAACCATGTGCTCTGCTATACATGTAAACGATATCTTCGCATTCTTCGTTAGTGAAAGCTGCCATTTTACAAACTAATTAATCCAGGGTTTTTGGACTGAAATTCATGAATTACAATTTACTTGTTTGGACAGGAATAAAGCAAGAATGTGTGGAATTTAGTTTTATCATGCACGCAAAAACGTACCTTCTTAACAATATAACAAAAATACGAAAACATGTATTTATTATTTGTTTATAGTCAATTTGTTTTTCTTTTCTCCACCTTCGGAAAAAAAACCACACTGTCAGGTATTTAAAGACTATTTCATGTTGCCTGATGTTCTTTCAGTGATAACAGGAACAAATAACATATTTTTTTCAATAAAAATCGTAAATCTCGAATAGTTTGAAAACCGTAAAACTTTGAACTAAGGTAATTTTAGCTTAAAAGATTCTAAATTTTCTGCCTCTCCAAGAATTTGCATCGTCCTCACAAATACCCTGTGTATTGTGAAAAAAAAAAACGGTAAAATGTCAACTGGTAGTGTGCAAAAAGTTCATTCCGCGCATGAAGTAAACGACAGCTAGTTCCTAGTTGACATCTTGTAGGAAAACTAACGTCATAAAAAATCTACATAGTATCAAACAAACCGACGTAATGTAGATTTTCAAGCCCTGCGGGCGTCAGCCTTTATCAATTTTGATCGGTCTCTTTCTAGGAATCGTTGCTAGTTAGCGAGACCCTTTTGGCATTATTTGTGCCTTTATCAGTCCGCATAAGAGGAACAAAAATTATTCGATGACCGCGAGGAGAAAAAAAGAAAGAAATAATGCAAATTTATCCATTGTAATTCCTAATATGCAATCATAGACTCTTTAGAGAAGCTATTGCTTTAGCGTACTTTATTAAAAAAATCATCTTTATATAAAACTACGTTTGTTTCACTTACAAGTTTGATATCTTCATCGACTCATTTTATTCCACTGTAATTTATAAATCTCAGAATTCTACATGACACTACGGCCACATCGAACCGAAACGGAGGCTTTATAATGGCAAGAGATAACGATAAATGAACATTGACATTGGTTTGTCACTTAGCGCCCCGTATGTAGCATGTAACTTATACAGACACCGATTCAATGATTTCCTGTTCAATAAATCCTATAGCCTGCGCACGTATATGTATGTGGTCTATATGTATAGTATGGTGACATAGCGCGTCAATTAATCATACTCTGCATTTGATTTATGTTCATCAGCCCTTACCCTTAATGGCCTTGAGTTGTCGGCTCATTAGCGTCCTTCAGGAACTCCCAGTAGGAAGGAGCTGCGGAAGGAAAAGTACAAAAATGGTACCATAAAAGTTTTGTTACTGCATGTTTACGGTATAACTTTACACTGGTTTAAGCATAGTTCAGTGAATAGAAGAAATGATGCTTGCATTAAAGAATGATTGTCCTCATCGTACAACTATATTCAGGTGGTACAGGTAATTCTAAAGGGGCAATTTCACTCTGGAGGACCGTAATATGGAGGGAAGGCCGCGAACGTCAGTACCAAAGGAAAACATTACGGCTGCGAGGAAAATGCTTGATGAAGACCGGAGAGTGACATACCAGCAGATAGAGGAGACGTTGCACCTTCACGCACCAGCAATTCATTCAACTCTGCATGGCCATTTATACGTAAAGAAACATTGTTCTCTCTGGGTACCGCATAGTCTGACGGAAGAGCAGGAGACTCGTCATACGACTTGGTGCCAAAAGATGCTGAAAATGTTTGTTAAGGAGCTATCTCGGTATATAAACAGCAAGGCAGCAGCGGTGGCCGCAGTAGTAGACTCTTCGGTCTCCTGATCAGTCGCCGTGCGCTGTGCGGGTTCGAGTCCCGTCCCAGGAGACATTTTTCTCTTGGCTATGGATGTTGTGATTGTCCGTAGGTGTTAGATGGTCTCTGACTATCGAACGCGGAGGTATCACCCGGCGGTTCTCGTAGGCGGAGCCAGAATGTGTGCATGTTGCATGCACACGTGTTCCCTCGCCAGAGTTCGTGTGGCGTCCCCCCCTTTCCCATGTATCCCCCTATAGCCCCACGGTACCCAATGGGTGCTTAGGCCTTAGGCCTTCGTGGTAGTTGGAGTATAAAAAAAAGCATCGTGACAGGTGACGAAATTTGGCTCTATTATTACAGTATGTCGACTAAGGCTTAAAACAATGTTTGGGTCTTTGGTGATGAGGACCCACCGGTAGCTGTCAGAAAATCTCGATCTGTGAAGAAAAAAATGATAGCTGTAATTTTCAAACCGAGCGGAATTGTGGAGCGTGTCGTTTTGAAAACATAGAAGACAGTCACACCTAAGTGGTACGTGGAACAGCGCCTGCCTAATGGCATAGAGTTCATGAAGAATCTGCGGCCAAAGTCAAGAATGGAAACTTGATACGTCAACCATGACAACGCGCCAGCTCAACGCCTGTACCGAGTATTTGACCACTACTGGACTGAAACTTATTGATTACTCTCCTTACAGTCCAGATCTTGCTCTCTGCGACTTTGCGCTGTTTCCGCATCTGAAAATGAAGCTAAAAGGAAAACGGTTTTCTGGCGACGAGGACCTTCTGAGAGCTTGGGACAACGGGTGTACTACACTTCCCGGATGAAACTTGGCAGAGCTGGCTTAAGGACTGGATTTGGCAGATGGAGAACTGTATTGAATGTGGTGGAAATTATTTTGAACGAAGAAAATAAATAAAACTGTATTGCAAAACTTTTATAGTACCCTTTTACTTTTCAAATATCAACTATTCTTAAAAAAAGAAAGGTACTACACACAGAGAGGGCTGTAGCTCGTATCGTTATAGTAAGCCACAGCTATACCTCCAGGATAATGTACAATAACAATCTAAATATGTTGACAAGCACAATCGGGTGATTCTTTCATGGGTGCCAAATCATATGGGCATAGTTAGTCATAAGCGTGCTAATGGGTGTGTCAGAAAGGCAGTCCCACCCTCATTGGATATGAATCAGCGTACTGCCTTGCAAGGGATTTTCTCTACATATGTGTTAAATTCATCCAAAAAGAGGTGGGACTAAGTAATAATAAGTAGTAGCTACAAGATACTCCTGAGGGGTCCTTCAGATCTCATTGCAGCAGAAGCTCTAAGACTGAGTAGGAAGGAGCTACGAAACTTTACTGGCTTTTTGACTGGTCAGTGGTGCTTCAGTGCATACCTATAGAGGTATAAGATATCAAGCAAAAAGTGTAGAGAAACAAGAGAACTGCAAAACATGTTCTCTTCAATTATCCTGTGACACATTAAGAGAAAAGGCAGCGTGAAATGGTTCAAAGGATTTCGAGATTGATTGAAAACTTGGAATGGGGCTGTACCTAGTACCTATGACTGGGTATGTACAATAAGAATCATTGCTGAATAGCAAATGAACTCGAACTTTCGTGTGAAAAAAATTCTTGCTAGTGTGGCTGCCCTGCTTCTCAAACACTTACGAACATATGGTACAGGAAAGCAGTGATGCATATTAAAGGACTTAAATGAGGATAAATCATGTCTTTCTGTATTGACTAAGGAGATCATAATCTATATGTAACTTCACGGAAGACAATGGACTTTGAATATCCTCATAGAGGAGTAGCTTGTTTAGTCCAACAGGGTTTCGGGTTCGATTTTATATTAATTGAATCTCTGCAAAGTTGCTTCGTTGCTCAAGCCTATTTAATGCTTTTTACCTGACTGGCCCAGAACCAAGATAACGTTTATCGCGCGTGTGTATGTACAAATATGTATCCAAAAATACAGTTTCACGGGCTACAGGCCAGTAGTTCCAGTAATACTGACTCTGTTAAAATTAATTTTGACATATGAAATGTCTCTACCTTAAGTCAAGTCATTGTTGGTTGTCAGATCGGTCCGTGGTACCTTAGCTCTTGAGTCACAGTGTCAGTTTGTAAGTCTGTCAGGTCTGGTAATCCAGAAACCAGACAATTTTAAGGAAAAAAGGGAAGGAAAGGAGAGAAGGAAGAACGAGAGCATTGTTAAAATCACTTCACAGATTTTGATATGGTCTAAAAATATTCGATTTTTTCTAACGATTCTGTCAAAATGTTCCAATTTTGGTTGTTCTAAGTTCACGAATTAATTTTGATTACAGTGCGAGCCACGACCTTTTGTGCTTGAGAACTTGCTCGACTGTGTAGTCCACTGACTCACGCAACATAGGGTTTCTGTGCGATTCCGCTAGGCTATAGCGCCGCTGCGCCTGTTGCCTAATGTAGTCCTTTAGGTAAGGGACATCGAAGGTCTCTATGTAGAGTTTCGTTTGAGACATATCATGGAGCGACCGCAATAGTGCGCAACGTCCTGCTTTGCAGAAACTGCATGTGTTTTAGCAATAAAACACCAAGCCGCACATGCGTAAGTCATTGATGGTCTTATGACTAGCTTATAGAGTCGAATCTTGTTAATCAAACTTAACTTTGAACGTTTACATAATAATGGGCAAAGCTGTCGAAAAGTAATTTGGAATTTAGTTTTTAGCGCATCTGTACGGTTTCGCCAAGTCATCCCTTTGTCGAGAATGACACCGAGATACTTAGCAGAGGATTCCCATGGTATACGAAATCCATTCGTTGAAACTTCAGACGGAACGCCGCATCGTCTTTTTGTACAGTAGATTGCCTACGTTTTCGAATGGTTAATTTTATTTATCCACCGATCCGCCCAATCTAATACTTCCTCCTCCGTACTTTGCAGCCTGTCATGGACTAGTTCACCAGACCACGACTGAGCCACCAGTACAGTATCATCAGCACAGTTGGTGGGGCTAGGGAAGTCATGGATGTACAGTGAGTAAAGGATAGGTCCAAGGACCGAACCCTGAGGGACGCCGGCTATAATCAGCCGTGTTATCGACAGGACATTGTCAATTTTGATCCGAAATTGCCTACCTTCAAGGAAGGATTTCAGTAGTTTTAGAAGCCAAAAGGAGAAGCCCTTTTGGATTAATTTATACAGAAAGCCCGCGTGCCCCACCTTGACAAATGCTTTTGAGACATCCAAAAGCAAGATGCCAGTACTTTCGTTAAGGATGAATCCTCTGGTTACTCGTTCCACCAGCCTAACCGCCTATAGCTCCGTACTATGTTCTAACCGAAAACCGAATTGCACGTCAGGAATCTCATGGTGATCTGACATCTGACGAGAAATTCTCAAGGTGATGTAGAACCACCTTTTCAGCGAGCTTAGACGGAGCTGACAGCAGGCTAGTGGGACGATAATCCTGGGGAAATATCGAACCCACCTTCTTTGGAATCATTATAACTTCAGCGGTCGTCCACGCGGATGGGAAGTACTGGGTCCTTAGCATGGCATTGACTTTTGCTACGAGATAAGTTAAGGACTTCCGCGAAAGCAGCTTCAGCACCTTATTAGTGATTTGATCCTCCCAGGTGTTTTATGCACTTTAAGGTCTTTAATATGACCTTGAATATCTGCTGGTGTGCAATGCGGGATCTAGGGAGATTCCGCTGATGTGCTAAACAGATCTTCGGTTGAGGAAGCATCGCAAGAAGAATCTTCTGATGAAGAAAAATCACCAACGGTAGCGCGACTGTCACTGACTCCGTTGGCCCTAAAATATCTCCTGACAGATCTTACGATGTGTTGCTCCTCGTCCAGGTCATTATCAAGATCGCAGTTGGGAGAGAACTGTCTTTCCATGGCATCGGCGAAAACCTCAACCTTTTCCTCCGTCCTGAAGACACTGCCTCCAGGACCGTGGATGTGTGGGATTTGTTCACGCTTTCCGTTTCTGAGCGACTTCGCCACCTTCCACAGAGGAATGCTTGAGTCAAGCATCCCCGCCAGAGAGTCGTTCCATTGCTCATTGTGGAATTCATGAAGAGCATTTCTTGCTTCATGAACAAGATTCGTCGCTCTGCGAATGTCATCGGGATGACAAGACCTTTTCGCTTGCTTAATTGCATCCCTTTTATCAGAAATTTTCTGACGAATGTCTGCTGGCAGAAATGGTCCGCCGTATCGCTGCACGGGAAGTACAGCTGCACGCTGCAGAGCTTGCTGAACAAGACTTGTTCACTCCGCTTGAGCCGCATCTATCCCGTTCTCATCATCTATGATCGGAATGTCTCTAGCTTTGAGTTGATCCTGCCAGTGATTGTGAACCTATTAAAATTTTGTAAAAACAACATGGCATATTTTTATGAAAAAAAAACGACATTGAAATTTATGGGGTTTCATTAGATTTGTCTTAGCAGTGCCAGCAATATTCGTTATATGAAGAATTATTGAAAATAAAATGGTGGAAAAACGAACCTTCATGGATTTTGGCAAAAGAGGTGTTTTCCGATTCATACTAGTAGTGCAAGTGGCATGGGACATATTGGGTTTTTGTGAAATCAAAATGGAACATTTTAATCGAATATTTGAAATCTGAAGTTTCTATTTCGCGGGCTGCAGCTATAACGGCTGGATGGGTTTTAACGTACTACGTGTCGGTAACAGCTCAAACAGCACTGAATATAACAAAATTTCGTAAAATCAAAATGACGGATATTATACTTCAACCGTGAACTTCCCATTTCATGAGCTACAGACCAAACATCTGGATGGATTTTGACGTTTGAGGTGTCCTTAGATTTGTCTTGATAGAACTAGAAATTCATCCTTTTCAGTTACTGCAGTCGAGGTTTTGTATTATTTCCTATCGAATATCTACGTTTTCAGAATCAACTCAACTGTTAAAAACGATGCTGAGTGTTGTAGTTTTTGTAGCTCGCAGTAAACTTCGGGGTCCGAAATCCAATAAGTTAAAAGCAGTATTTACCAGTCGACTGCAGTATGAAGATGAGCTCTGCAGATGGGTAACGGAAGCTTTTCTCATCGTAAAATGTACATTGTAGTGGTTGGTTTTTATCTTTTATCGCATAGCATTTAACGCGGATGTTTCACAGAGACCTATTTTGGCTCCAAGATCATTCGCTCTATGTCTTACAGCAAAACAAATTTAACTTGCAGGTTTTTAAGTGAAAGTACTTAGTCTGAATGATGGCATTTTATTTACTCTGACAGACCAAGCACAATCGTTGCTTAGAATGAGAGAGTATAATGCGAGGCAGCTCTCCAGGCTCTTTGTTGCTTTGACCTGGACAACATAAGATCTACTAATAACTTTCTTGACATTTTAGCTGCCACTGTAACCTTTTAAAGCTAGCTGCAAAACATAAGGGGAAAAGTTATCAAAAATTATCCTGAAAAGTAATACTAATATAAGGTAAGGTTGTGTTCTGTAGGACAAAATTTCACCCAAATATCATTCTTACTCTTTTCACAATTTTTTCAAGATGTACAATTGAATCATTTAACTAGACTTGTTTATATGATGTAAGTATGGGTTGGCAGAATCTTGGCACTGAATTTATTTTTAATTAGTCAGCCTCAACCAATCGGGCTGAAATTTTGTATACGCGTCTGGTTCGCGTGACAATACAAACGGCGCCATTTTGAATCCAATATTGCGGATACTACAAAATGGCGATTCATTATTTTCATGGCAGCCCCTATGATATGGGTATAAAATGAAACGCATTGATGAGAGAAGCAAAATAAGCAAAGTGATGTCCTACATGGTGACCACCCCAAGATGGTGCTTATAATTATCATAGTCGCCCCTATTCTATGGGTATCCTCATATGCATGAGGGAAAAATAATAAGCAAACTAACGTCATTCTAAATCCAATATACCGGCCGCTACTAAATGGCGATTTATGATTTCCGTGGTGACAGCTATGGTATTGGCTTCAACTGAAAGATCTTAGTGAGGGAAATACAATAAATAAATAACGTCAATCCAAAGGACTACGCGCCATTCTTATGGAAAAGTGAACTCGTTGAATTTGCTCCAAACTTTACACCAATTTGATTTATTGCTATCCAGAGGGTCTATAAGAATTAGAAATTGGGTGTTTACACCTTACTTTGCGAGACCGTAATATCCGTCCCAACTAGCTAATCTTACGATTTGGATGATTTGATTACATTTGGCCCCATACTACCTCTAAACGTCGGAGAAATGTTCCTTATGAAAGGGTATTTCTCGACTACCTATACTAAGTGACATATAAATCCGAACACCCAGTTTAAATGGTGTTATTTTAATAAAAGTTGGTGAATGTATTTATATTACTGTAAATAACAAGTGAAAAAATGTTCAGCCTTATCAGTTGGACATTCCGGTTTTTATACTGCTTTTTTTTAATTCACTAACGCTCTAAAAATGAATATTTCAGCCGCAGTAAAGAAACAACGTTGGCGGATTTTGGTTCTTGACATCCTTTACGATCGGTTACGATGCCTAGAGTACAGAGACCTGTACGATTTCGTCAACTTAGTGAGTTTGATAGGGGCCGTATAGTGGGACTTCGGGAAGCTGGACTTTCTTTCCGGGCAATTGCAGTTAGAGTACAAAGAAGTGTAGACACTGTGGTTAGCTGTGGTTAGCTGTTGTCAGGCATGGCTTCGAGAAGGCCGTACGCAAAGAGCAAGGCGCACTGGACGCCGCCGTAGAACAACAGACCGTGAAGATCGCCGCCTAAGATTATTGGCCTTAAGGGACCGTTTCTCCACTACCAGGTCCATTGAAAATGAATGGTTTGCAGAACACGGAATACCTATTGGCATGCGAAGTGTTTACCGACGAATGAGAAGTTTTGGCTTGTTTTCATACCGGCCTCACTGGGTCCTCCCTTTAACTCGAGAACACCGACGTAATCGCCTTGAGTGGTGCAGACAACGGTCACTCTGGGACCAGGAATGGAACAGTATTGTCTTTCGTGACGAGTCTCGATTTTGTTTAGGCATGCACGATGGTCGTGCCAGGGTTAGAAGGCGACGTGGTGAAAGGAGGAAAGACATGTTCATCACACTGTTGGAGTTATGGTTTGGGGTGCTATAGCTTATGGTTCCAGGTCAATTTGCACCGTCCTCCTCAGACTCTAGAAGCACTTCGAGAGGAGTTGGTGGTTGCCTGGAATGAGATACCACAGGAGGACATTGACCACCTGATCAGAAGCATGCCTAGGCGCGTTGGAGGATGCGTAGCACATCAGGGTGCATCCACACATTATTAAAGGTCAAAGGTTTTTAAAGCAGTGCAATCATTTTGAAATTTTTATCATTTACTCATTATGCTTCATTAAGTACTTATACAAAATGTTATTAAAATAAAACCATTTAAGCTGGGTGTTCGGATTTATATGTCACTTAGTATATATCACATTACCAATGTGATAACGTACCTTATCATTTCTTTAGAAACATCTCGCTGGCTTGTGCGCAGCCTGTGCCCCAATGTTTGGAATAATGAACAATTCGCTATATTAAGACCACTAACCAAGATAAAATATGAGTTAAATATCTCAGTTTTATTAGATTGGGGTACCTATCTGAGGTTATTCTATAATACAAATACAAGTTTTATGGAGTCCTATTAATGAAATATATGAAAATTTTAATGAAATACCAAATCATTCAGGAATACTAGAGGGTAAAAGTAAATAAAATGAAAAAATATGCTTTTGAAAACAAGCTTTTCTTAAGCTGTTAATAGACTAAACTGAAATTTAGTTTTTATATATAAACATCGTGTTGACAGCAGGCTGGACAAAAGGATGTATCACGCTTTTATTGGAGAACTTGTGATGGGTGAGCTTTATTATTGTTTGAACAAATGGAATTTCTATCACACTATTTTTGTAATTTTGGTTCATTTTATCAACAGCTAACAGCTCGCGTTTAAAATGGTGTTTTCATTTTATTTATTTTTACGGTATTTATATAAGCCTACAGACTAAATTTTCGAGCTGGTAAAGCAGGATAAATGATATTCAAGTTATAGCAATAACGATAAAATATACCATTTTGCCATTTACCATATAACATTTGCATTACACAAACTTCTAATTATTTAAAAAACACGTAGTTTGGTAACGTTAAAAGAGCTGATTTTTCAAATAAAAATGTTGGTTTAGACAGTTAAAATGTTTAAAATAATAATCAAAATAGTTTCTATGTAAAATTTGTTTAGCATTTATTAGATATAAGGCGAATGTCACACGGTCAGTGTTGACGGTGATCCGTGAGTATTTATTGATCGTGTAGCTATGGAGTATCACTCGACGTTGGTTATCGTGTCGTTATTTTCACCGTGCTCAATCAACTAAAAAATCAGACGACGAATTGATAGTATTCAAAGTAACTGTGCAAAATGTACCGGAAAGAATTAAATCTGGAAAGCATAGTACTGCAAATTCATTCTCACACGAGGCAAAAGTTGGATATATTATTTTGATGCCACAATCACAGAAAAAGAGCTGAGTTTGAAGAACTGATTCAAGTGAAGAAGTCGTGGTAGGATGGAAAATAAGCTATATTAGGCTGCCTCTTGTATGTCAAGTCAGAACCTGACTTTTATACGAGCCCCTTCCCACTTCAGTTTTCCCAACTATTGAAATCTTAGTTTTTTTCTTACCAAACACAAATAATAAAAATGTAGCAGGCTGTTATAGGTTTAAAATACTAAGAATGAATATTTTGATAATATATAGAAGAAAACACCAACTTTATCACTCCCTAATCAAATTTGCAGCACAAAAATAACACATGTTGCAATTACAGCATATCAACCTATTTTCATTTCAATGGAAAATAAGTCTATAACGCATAGGTGGCTGTGAAAAATAAAAGCCACGACAATTGTTTTTATTAATCACAGCTGTCAGAACACGTTTAAAATAGTTTTGGGTAGTTAAGGTTTTCAAATTGGGTAGAGGAAAAGTTATTAGTGGGAAAATTCGGTTACTGATAATTAAATTTTTTAATTCTGGGAAATCAAACTGAGAAATTGTAACTTTGTTAGACTTATCGCGGTACAGTGTGAGAAATATTGTTAGAAGATATAACGTAACTGGTTCAGTTAATATTAAGCCACGATATGTGAAAAAAAGTAATATCACAAATGTCGACCGAAGAGCTTTAAGGAGAATAATGCTGAAAAACAGGCGTGCCAATTACTTACAATTAAGTGCTCTGTGGAGTGACGCTGTTGGAAGGAGAATTTCGAGGTCCACAACTCATAGAGAGGCCCACAAACTGGGATTTAGCTCTTGCAAGGTAAGTTTTCTTATAAAAAAAGTGAAGTAAAAACCCTAAAGTTGCACAACTTGTTTATAGGCCAAAGAAAAGCCACTATTAACTCCACTGCAAAAGAAAAATAGGCTTAGATGGGCTAAAGAACATAGACAATGGACATCTCAACAATGGTGTGCAATACAATGGAGTGATGAGGCCCGATTCGAAGTTTGTGTTGGTGACAGTCGCAGTAGAGTTATTCGCAAAAAAAATTAAGCATTCCATGTTGACTGTCTGAAGAGAAAAGTGAAATTTCCAGCATTCATTATGGTCTGGAGCAGTATGTCATCAAAAGGAGTAGGAAAACCTCATTTTATTGATGGAAATGTGGATACAAACAAATATTTCTCAATTTCAGAATAATGGCTTTTACCAGTGATGGAAAAATGTTTGACATCCGGCCAAGATTTTGTATTTCAGCAGGATGGTACAGCGTGCCATACCTCAAAAAAGGCTATAAAATGGATGGAAGAAAATAATGTACGACTTTTGAAATGGGTTTCTAGCAGTCCAGATCTGTCCCCTATTGAAACTTTGTGGCACGAGATATAAAAGGTTTTACGACAACATCCTGCTCGTACAGTCACCGAACTGAGACAAAAGCTTCAACAAATATGGGATTGTTTTACACCAAATTTTTGCCAAAACTTGGACAACACTATGCCCCAAAAAATTTCAGCCGTAATAAAAATTAAAGGTGATGTTACCCAATGGTAATCTTTCAATTGTTGCTTTGTTAACTTCGCGCATTTATTCGCACATTGCTTATTTTTTCAGACGTTCTATTAGTTATAGGTCTAAGTGATTCAAATATGTATTTTTTACGACTAGAGTGTTTCTAAAATGTTTTGGAGAAAATAAATTGCTTAGTTATGTTTAGTTTATAAAGGCATATTTTGGTAAAAATCTTGAAGTGGGCCAACTGAAGTGGGAAGGGGCTCGACCAGCCATTTAACATCCGGCACAGAGACAGCTTACACCCAAAGCAACATAGACTTGCTAAAGCCAATGAAATTTCATAATATTTCACCTAAGGAACTAAGATCTCTAGCATACAATGAATTTTTAGTAATGCTGTGGAAAATCAAGTTTTGTGTAATAACACCAATAAACCATTATTATTGCTATTATTATTACTATTACATTTATTATTATTATTATTATTACTATTATTATTATTGTTATTATTATTATTATTATTATTATTATTATTATTATTATTATTATTATTATTATTATTATTGTGTCTCTTTCGAAAATCAGGTTCCGATGCAAATGTTTTCCTTCATAAACAGAAAATAACCAAATGGTACACAAAAGATTGTTACAACTATCTAATGTCATGAACAATTCAATATATATTTTGTATAGTTCACCGCTGTACGAGCATCGCGATCAGTTAACTGTCTGTTCTTTCTAACCATGAACTTTTGATAGTGTCCAGTGCCATCGTAGAGATACAACATCATATCATTGAATTTTAAGAGTAACTGTATTTGATAGTTTCTGATCGTCAGAGAATCCTTGTAGGAAAGAACCAAATTCCTTGAGAATCTGGAATCCAAGTGCAACGACTGCAGCGTGAAAGTCGTTGTTTGATTCTAATGAGAATGAACAATGGGAGTGATGGTTTAATAATTCGTTCTTGGGTCTGGTGGCATATATGCAATGTCATTTTGTAAAACAACATATTGTTTTTTCATACCAGAAGATCCTTGCCATGCCCTGCGTTTTATCGCTTTTTTGAGGTTTGCCTCATTGAATGCCGTACGCGTAATCCTAGCAACTGCCGCGTGGGATTTCTCTTCTATCATGATAACAATCCCCCTAAACCGGCTCCGAGTCACATTTAGACTAAATCCCAGTTTTAGTCGCTGTACTACCGAGGCCTTCATTTAAAAGTTAAAAACGACACGGGTCCTGTAACATCGTTACGTATATCAAACAGAAAAAGAAAACACATGGCCGGTCGTCGACAAAAAACCCTTTAAGCGAAACGTTGTAGTTTGTTCTGTGTTGATCCAAGGGATGACTATTGTAAGCTCAGATCAGATCGTAAGCCTTGTAGTCTCAGTAACCAGTGAAGTGATTTTTGTCGAACTTTGAAGTTCCAAACGAAAAGGTTGCAATTAAGCTTTCTCCAAAGTTGATCTTTTTCGCAAAAGCGCAAAATATTCCATTTTCGGCTCAGAAACGGTATGAAGAACTAAAAATATCACAGTTGTCATGTCATGTTAAAGAAAAATTATCTTCAAACATCCATTAACAAAATCCCAAACGATTTCAGGGGTACTCCCATTCTAAGCATTTGTTCTAAAATTCTCAATCGAGCTCGCGCTCGATGGATACAGTATTGTAATGTGTTTTTTTTCAGAATAACCCATAAAATCTGACAAAAACAATTTTTAAAACTTCTATTTCAACAATTTTGCATGCATCTGGTCCAGATGAGGTCTTTTTTGGTTAAGATCATGCAAAAGAAACCGAAGCAGAACATATTCCCGAGCGAAAATATTCGGATTATTTGGGATTTTATGACACTTACTTTGTACTTTATATTGATCATATTTGGATTTTTGAAGAATCTATATTTTGTCCGCTACTCCTTAGCCTAACAGCGGTAGTCGATGAAAAAGCTGGAACGTAACGTTATCTCTTTCTAGCGTAAACATTTTGTTTTATTCACATCGTGTTGCCTTGATATCAAAACAAAACAGCGTTTAAGGGAAAATTACCGTGAAGAAAAAAATACAGGGCTGGTATCATTAAAAGAAAATGCTTGTTTGGTATGATTATATCTACAAATGGAAATACAACGTTTGGATGATTATGTTAAGAAAATGTTGAGGATTTAACCATCTTACCAGGAATTTATTTGATTGATGGGTTGATTTCTGAAAAGTCCTTGATATTGATAAATATTGTAGGTGACGCTCGCCTCATTTGGTCACCAATTTGCTCACAAAATAGCTCTATGTTTACAGTTTGTGAGTGAAACCAGCAATGTTACTCAAAATGTGCACACATGTTGCAAGACTTGGTAATCATGGAAACAAATATTTTCTGGCGCTTGTACCACAACCTGTTGCAGACGCTTGGCACATGATGCGTATGAGTCGCCCTCGTAACATCGACGCTTAGGTATCCCGAATTCGTCACGCATCCGGAAATGTCGAACGCCATCTACCAGCTTCGATCAAGACTAGAGTTATGTCTGGAAGACGCGGGAACGCTTCTATATTCGTCGATTCAAAAATAAATACACTCTCAGAGGGCATAGTGAGGCATAGTCGATCCAGAGTGGATGATGAATCAAACTCGTGTAACACTCCTGTCTAGTCGACATAGTAATACATTTGTATTAAGTTAGTGTGAGAGCAATAAATTAGACTTTGAAATAGTAATCTCGTTACAGTATGTTATTTTTTTCTAACAAGTGGTGGCATATATTGCGTGCTGTAGTTGCTTCCCACTTGGAGCATTATTATACGCGGTGCTTTTTCGACGACATGATGACTATTTCCGTTCCAACAAAAATGTGTATCAAATCAGGACGTGCATTCATACAGCGTACTTATTATTTGTGGTATTAGAATAAAGTACCCTAAGCCAGACCCCGTCCCTAAAGCAAACCCTGATCTCATTGGCTTTGCATTGTATAATGTTCCATTATTTCAAAATGTTAATAGGTATCTACCAAGTCGTAGTAGTAGCCTTTATACCTTTGGAATAAAAACAGGGAATGTAAGAAGGCAGGGAGCAAAAAAGAAGTTTACTATGTGATTTTTGACGCTAAGAAATTTAAAACTATGTATATTTTGTAGTAGATTCGAGACACTTATAAAATCCGGTAGCGGATGGCTTGGTATTGCGATATGTACAAACGGGCGAGACTTTATCATATCTGTACCCCAGAGCCAGACTAGGTTAAGGCCATTTTTATCAAAAATGATTTTAATATGTTAAGCTTATGATAATATTGTGAATTTTTATTTTCTACCTTCAGCGTCCATCTATCTGTGATAATAAGGAAGTTACGAATTTTTAACTCATGTCAAGTCGCATACTTACAATTATCTCCAAACTACTTATTTGGACTTAACCTAGTCTGGCTCTGAGGTACAGATATAGATATTATTTGTGGTGTAATTTAATGAGGTTAATTGATTTAGCGAGGTATCAAACATTATTTGTTAATGGTACTAGAAGTTGCTTGAAGGCATGGAAAGTAAGAGTCAATCTACTTGACGTCATTTTATAAATAAGAAATGATTAAATCCATAAACACTGAAAGTAAATTATTACAAAGCTAACGCTGTATGCCTTTTAATATAAAACTTTCACTGTACCTATTATCAATATTATAATAACCATATGTCATTGTACTGAAGAAGATTGAAATGTTTTCTACAGTAGAGAAGATATAGGTGGTTTTTATTGGCCAGGCAAGCGTGATGGTATAACTATTAGTCATATGGTCATCGGTACCCTTTCGCTTGAATTTCTGCGAACAGTTTCCCATGGCACCCCGCGTTTTGATTAAAAGCAAACCGACGCAACGCGGACGGAACGGAATGACTGTCGATTCGGCAATTGTTTTTTACGATAATCTGTCATGTATCCAGCTTAAACAACACTATAAAATACTATCCGACATGTGGGCACGAACATTGGTTTTCCATTTGCGGGTCAGTTTCAAAGCAAACGCTGCCGCTGTAACCCTCGACGTTTTAACGATTTCAAGCGAAAAAACAAAGGGTGCGTGTTTCCTCCTGCCATAGCAATTTCCACTAAATGGCGGTATGTTCGGAAGCCTAAGCGGTACACTTTCAACGATTGAACTACGCAGGTAGCATGGGCCTGCGGTTATCTAAATTTAACGAGCTTTATTTGAATTTCCAAATTGGAATTCAAGGAAATATATGAAACAGATTTTAAAGCTAGTTCTCTAGTTATATGTGGTTTTAATTTTTTAATGCCCAGAGAAATATGAAGAGAGAAGGGAGTGAAATCGGTACCTGAGTGACGCGGATATCAGCAAAGCTATTGAATTAACTAACGTGCTTGGTGCACACCACGTAGAGCGGAGTAGAGAAAGAATGAAACTGACGTGGAATAACTCAGTTTTTCAGACTGTTTACGCTCTAAGGTAATTAAAGTAGCAGACATATGTAAAGCTAAAATCAGATATTCAAATTCCTGACCAGTCCAAATATTTGTATATGACCCCAAAGAAGAGCTGAGGTTTGTTTGGTTATACTCCCGCAGCTAATTATAAAATGAGATTTAGGGACAATTTCACCAACAATAGTCCGTTATTCTCCACCTATAGGGTAACAGACAGTCAGATACAGCGATTGAGCTTCAAGCTCCAATCAACAAATTTTAGCAACCAATACCTATGAAATGTTGGAAACAAAATAGTGTCAAAGTATGAGATGACAACTTGTCATTAAAACATCACCAGCTTATTGAATATTAAGAAATTACATATAATTCAGTCAAAATTTTAAGAAATGTTTGATTTTTGAATTAAATTCATGTTTTAATTACTATTGTTGATTTTTTATTCATGTTTATATTATATATTTTCTTCAATTGATATGTGATACTGGTTGCTTTTTCCTATAAACCTCTTGCAGATAGCCATTAAGCACCTACTTGATGACAGGCTCTACCAAAAGACATTGCTCGTTTCCAAACATTCATTCATTTACTTGTCGTTCATCAGAACCATTATATCACCTTAGATTGATATTCCCACAAAACCATTCAGGTTTTTTGATATCCATACATCCATAAAGTTGAATATTTTTCTTTGTTCAGGAACTGAACAAACATCCACACTATATTCACAGCGATTAAGAAAATCCCAAATATATACGTATGCCTTAAAGCTACCAGCAAACCTAAAACCTGCAAGAAAAACTACAAATTTGCCATATTTTTCTTTTATCACGAGTACACATTCTAGGTTATATTTATATTAGACGTTATTTGAATACAGCTGATTATTGCATTTCAACACATGTGTGGGATCTGTCAACTCTTGGTACCAGTCACAAAACATATACTCTGAAGGTTTAATTCCATGCTATTCAATGACAACACGGTGACTTGTGTGGTTGTGAGCGGCCATTTTTTGAGGATGCCACATGGTTGCCAGATTGTGCATTAATATCCCGTTTCACCCCCCTGGTCCCAGTGGAGTACGCTCCGGCAACTGTTGAAATATACTCTACTATGCTTGATAAGACTATTCGTGGAATTTTTCATAAAATCGTTGCACGACACTTAAAAAAATGAAAATGAAAATTTCAAATTATTTCCATGACGCCCCAAAATAGCTGCGTCGGTACCTCAGATTATACATCTTGACAGTACTGATGTTCGATACGATCCTATATTTAGAAGTATCGATATTTTTGCTTCCCATACCCGATATTTTGGATCGATATTTTAATATACGACACTTGGGTGTATCGATACATTTCACGAGTATCGTCATCTTTCGATCTGGACTGTGCCAGAAAGAGTGACTGCCATTTGGCTGCGACATTACCCTGCCAAATCAGACATATCTTTCATCATTTTCAAAGAAATTGTAAAAAATGTTCAAATTTGTGAAGTTAGCGAGTTATTTGTGAGAAATTTTTCATATTTTTTTGTCTATGTCCATAGTAATTGTATTACTCATCAGGGAGATGAGGGATTGACACGTCTTACACATATTATCTGTGTTTTAGGATGGAGTGGACATAATGTTTTTATTGCTTTGAAGAAATTCATTAACCCATAAATTAATAAGTGATTACTATTATGAAGGAAGATGAGGAATTGAATGGAATGTATTTTATATTCTATTTTCATGCAAAATACAGACAAATCCATACTATTCAATAGGTATGTAATGATAACTATCAGTATAATGAAGTTGATAAATTCGAGAGTGCCATGCATTAACAAACGTCCAAATCTGCTGCCAAATTTAACAGCTAGAAAATCGACCTATTATTTGCCACATTCCCATTCGCTGAGGGGGATAACGGATTGTTAAATGTAAACCTATAACATATATCAAAATACATGAAAGTTGTCCTGTTTGTTCTGTACAAAAGCATCATATTGAAATCAAAAAGTGGTCTTGTTTATAATACAGTCGAATTTCACGATTTTATTCAATATTTCAATAGAAATAACTAATATTCAGAGACCTTTGGCAGCTTCTGTCAAATTGCATTTCGATAAGGTATTTTCCCATTGGTCCATAATATTAATGTTGGTGAAATCGGCCCATAGAATTACAAAAACAGTGGTAAAAGCGGAGTAGCTAGCCAAAGTGTGAGATCAGATGTAAAGTGGTACAGCAGAACTTAAGAACTGCTGAAGAGTAAGCCAACGATACCGCGACGAAGGCTGTACTGACCACGTGAAACTATGATATTACACTTGAGTATACGCTGCCGCACTTCCAGGGCTTCTCAAAAGGCCTGCTCTTATTTTTTAAGCGCGTCAAGTTGGTAGGCTGAAATTTGGGCTGTCATTTGGTGGATAAGAAAGATATTTAGCGTAAACATTTCGGTAGTTGGGTGCCATTTTAAAACATTTTTTGTGTGGAGTGGGAGGTCACCTGATATTATACTTTGTGTTGAAGCCCCTTACTTCATAACTCTAGAATATAAAATCACGATCTTCCAAAATGGTGGACTGGCAAAGTTGAGCATTTTTGTACCATTGCCCATCAGTAATTAACACGCTATGTTACATGATTCTTCTTTTCTTTGGAAGGATTTATTTATTAAAATACGGATCATTCGATCCGACGAATGTATCAAAATCTGTTGTTTTTAAAAACTGAATGTCCCATATTATATTGTACATTCAGATAGTCCCTACTAGGTTTAGAAAGTAATTATAAGTAGTTTCAAAATAAACCATTACCCCAATCTATTTGAAGGGATGTTCAATTGCCATTTTTACGTTACATTATAGTTTTATCATCGAATTTCATCTTTTATCACACTGTTTTGCAGCTCCAATTTTTGTTGTTGCTGCAATTTGTATTAAAAACTACTATAATTGCGTAGCACTGTTCATGTGGTTTTCTTGGCCAAATATTATGTAGGAAAACTTCTGTGCCGAAACTTATATGAGCATCATGTTCTAGCAATGTAAATGTCTGTATACCCCTGTTGTAACATAATGCCAAAGATAAAATAGGTCAATAAGATGGTGAGAAGACACAGGAAAATTATTTGCTGATTGATTAATTAGTCTTGGTAATTTTTGCATGAAAGCCGCTCTGAAAACAGAAAAAAAAACATTGACTTTTTTTTAGGATCTTAAATACGTATACCTCATTTTCATAGAAACGTTTAAGGGTTTGTATTTTGAGATTATAACTCCCTCTAGCGATTGTAGTTCAGTGCCTTCACTTACAAATGGCTTTCGAATGAGTTAAAAAATATCTAGTAAATCCATTACCTTTCTCAAACAAACTGTATTTGCAACTCAGAATCAGAGTAGCAAGACAGTATCATCAGATCTGTATACGGACATACGCAGTTTGCACTTTTGAAGCACCACCCAGCAATTGTTCTCTTGGTACGGATCCCTCCAGCCAAGCAGACAATAATAAATCTCTGTTTTCGGATTACATATGAGGCGGTTATGTGGAGAAAAGTATTTCAAACGAATTTCCTCCCCTTTTCTTTGCACATATCCCTTTTTATTTGGCGAAAGAGATAGCGGTACAATAAAAGTAACGGATGTGGATATGCACAGACGATGTGATAAAGTGTTACACAGCTGTACTTACCATACTCAACATCCACTCCATTTCCAAATTATTTTTTGTTATGGGTGTCTTATTATCATCCGTTTATGAAACAAATGCTTAAACTCTGACATACAACTGATCCTTAGACAATACGGACGTATTATATCGCCGCTATTAGTTGGTTTAGTAATAGCCAGGTTTTACCATTTATTTCGTTTTGCTACAAATGCATTTTGACATGTGATGTAGGGGTTCTTTACGGTATTCGGTTACCCCGTCGATACCTCTAGGCGGAGACCGGCCTTGT
>CAVLJG010000010.1:35544684-35633046 GCA_963669975.1 Acanthoscelides obtectus
GATAAGAGAACGAGTATACGTAGTCTTAAAGGAACATTTTCACTTAAAGCTTATGTTAACCAATCAGGTAAATTGTTTTTAATAGTATCCGCATCTTCAAATTTAATTTAAAACTGCGTGTGTTTATGATGTATTTACAATGGTTTTAAAACATCTACGGAGCAGTTTCAAGAGCAGTTGCTGAAGATAAAGGTTAATGAAGCTTTTGATATTATTGACATCCTTCAGTGTTGGCCCTTTTATGCTGAAGGCAAGGTTAGTACCACCGTATGGTTCATTTAGAAGTTAACTGGTTTCAATTGCAGTTTTTCTCACAGCTTTAACGCATCCTTAAGTATTTGATAAACTATTTGGGAATGCTCTGTGGATTGAAGCAGGACCAACCCTCAATCAATCAGCTCATTCTGTAGGCAACCGTCTAAACTACACGATTTGTACATTTTCCCCAAAATAAGCCATATATGTATATGTATATACATAATAACTGAAAATTAGGAAAAGTTCATAAACATGATAACACTGTAATGATTTCCTTACGCTGCGGTTATACTCCAAGGTGGTAGGCGACGGGTGACTTGTATATATTTTCAGTCTACTTAGTTAACATCTACCTTATATCATCGATATCAAGATTTATTGGAAGAAAAATCTTTTTTGGGCATTCCAGGGTAACCAATCTCATATATTCTTGATGCCGGTTTCCAGATGTCAAAATATGTTGACTAGGAAAATCACTATCTGGCTACCGCTAAAGCAATTTGTCAACGTTCACGTTTTGAAACGTAATGTTGGATATACAGTTTTTCTCGTTTAATTGGTGAAAACTGATTGACTAACAAGGAAAATCGTTATCGTGAAAATTGGCAGATATGGATTTTGTGAACCTATTTTGTAATGTAATTTCGTTTGCAAGAGACGGGTGCGGTGTTTGCACGAAAACAAAGCTGTCGCAATCACGATGATAAAAAAAGTACAGGGAGTAGAGATTAAATGCTATATAATGAAAGAAAAAATCCATCGACTGATCAATTTAAACTGTTGGAAATAAAAGGACACATTACCGAAGTACAATAGAGACTTGATAAATATCCCTACATTATTTCATTTGCTCTGTGCTCTGTGGATTGAAGCGAGACCCCCCCCCTTCAATCAGCTTCTCTTGTAGGAAAGGTTTGGACTACAAGACTTGTATATTCTTTCCCAAATAGCTCATATAATTATACAGGGTGTTAGGGAAATAATATTCGTAACTTTAAGAGGTGATTCCTTGCATTATTCTAAGCAAAAAAGTTCATTGTATCCTATGCCCGGAAATCAACCGTTTTTGGACCAAAAATGCTAAACTTATTCTTTTTAGTCATGAAATAAATAATTTTACACCTTTAAATTCATGTGCCTAATGGCGTAAATTGTATCAACACATCTATTTATTGATTAACTGTCTCTAACAAAATAATTTTCTGCTTATTAAATACAATTTTCCGAGGAAAAACAGACAAACAAAATCCCTCATACAACTGGCAACGTCGTACTTCGCCTGCAATGCATGTATCATCGCGTGTTGTTTGATTACTAATACATTTAACTGTAACTAGGATGTTGTTCTTTTCTCTTTTCGTGCATTGAATCGTTGCAAATAAGTGACTGATAATGGTGGGAATTGCTGGTATGTATCGCCATGTACCGGTAAAATGTGTCATTTTTTAAGCAAATGTATCGTACTAAAGCGTTATTAAATAAAAAAAATATTAGCCAGAAAAAATTGCGTAAAAGTATTCATCAATTCAAGGCATATTTCAACAAAAATATCATACAAATGAAAACAACTCGATGAATCGGCGTGCGCTCGTTATCGCGTTGCAGTGTTGCCAAATGTTTGAGAAAAGTTAATTATTTACGACTCACTTTCCTCCAAAACGATTGATTTTCGGACCATAAGTTATAATGACATTTTTGCTTAGAATAATGCAAGGAATCACCTCTCGAAGTAACGAATATTCTTTGCCTAATAACTCTGTATCATAAATCAAAATTATAATGAAATAGTTCACCAAAGTGGTAAGACTATGATGACCTCTTAGGCCTGCAGTTATAACCCTTTGATGGCAGGCGATGGTTTGCGGGTGGTAGGCAGCCAGCGACGTCGCTTGCATCTGCTTTGCATTGTTCTTCAATTTATAAGCTTGCTTTTGATAACGGTGGCGGGAAGTGACTTGTGTTGCCCGGTATCTCACGTGAAGGGAGCAGCGAAAAAAGTGATGTTTTAAAATTCGTTTGTATTGGGTCTGTTTGAGCAGCAGGCGTGTGAAAAAGAAAACACGATTTTTTTCATGGCACGTCGATATGCTAAGTTACGGGCTACGAAAAGAGACGAAGCCGTATTTTAAATTGGGATTTCTTCGAAAAATGCTTTCGAATTGAAACTTATTATACTTAGTGGGATATGAAACATAGCGTTTTGATATAGGAAATATTTCGTACCTGTTACTGAAGAAACCAAATTTCGGTAAAAAATATAAGTTGTTAGACCAGAAGAAAATACTTCAAACCAAATTTGGATATTTTTATGTTTCCTATTTTTTTACTTTCGTCGCCCTGGGTATGCCTGTTATGGGCTTGTTTAGCCGACTAATTTGCGAGATGTCGCATACACAGGCTACACTGTGAGTATCTTTCAGTCTAGTGGTCATTTTAAATATATTTTAACATGAAATTGTAGTTTATTTTCATACGAAATTTAAGAACAAATATGGTGCGAAACGGAAGTAAACGCTCTAAGCCATAGTTTGGATAACTTCACCTACTTTTAAAAACTGATTCCTTTTACTCCAAAATAATAATAAAACCTAGAGGGTTGCTTAGTGGAAATATTTAGATAGTAATAGAGCTCCATGAGTTTTCAAAAAAGGCGTGGTCCTGATGTCAAACGTAACACGCTTTGGATTCAAAACGGAACATAAGGAGAACCCGAATCGACATTCAGTACGTTCTTAGGAATGCTTTAATGTGGCTTCAAAGAAAACAGTTCTAGTGTGCATTAACGAGCTACAATTACCATAAATGTAGGTGTAAAGCAGATAAGAATTCCCCTATTTGTCGAAAAAAACGAATTATAAAACGGAAAATTGCCCTTGGTTGATTTATCGCTTCCTGAATTCTCCCACGCACCATTTTTATCGTTCGCTTTATGGTTTACTGCTCCAGATTATTGCTTTGTCAAATATGTGTAATATTTTCCCCGCATTGCAGTAAATAGTTTGCACCTGGGACACTTATGGAATTTTTTACTTTCGATTTTGAGCACAGTGCTTCATGGTTCCTTTAGGGAATTGTTTCCATTTCAGAATCTACATAAAGCGGGGCAACAGTATTTATTTTGCTGGACAGCATATTAACTCTTTTACTAAGGACATCAATTTTGCGAAAATAACATTCTGCTTTTCTATAAATTTCATAAATAATATTCCGTAAATGTTGAAAAGTCATGCTGTTGAAATAAATACTATTTGATTGGAGCCACAAATATCCTTACTTGTAATAATGCCTTCCAAAGAACATTTTTCTTTCCCCCATCGTAATCTCCATGAAAAAATGGTTGCCACGCCTTTTTTTATAAACAAGAGGAAATGTTAGTGTGATTCCTCTTTCCTTTTTTTCTCAATTAACTAATTAATTAGTAAAACACTATAAATGAAATCTAAGGGTCAGCCAATGCAAAACCGCTGTCAAGTGGCGTTCAAACTTAGGCCCTGGCTCAATAAAGCGGAGAGAAGGGGGGGTGATAGCGCCAGTGACTTAAGACAGATTAAGCCACAAGTCCCCGAGATTGTTAGTCGGAACTTGTTTTGGTTGACCACCACACAAAAGAAAAGCATCTAACTGGAATGACGTATCCTAATTAGTTGTATACAGAGAGCCAAATAAAACAAGATATTCAAAAGAGAATCACAATTTATTAATAAACAAGCAGCCACCACTGGAGTGCAAGTTAAAAGAAAGGATATTATTCAAAAATACCTGACAATAACATTATTAGACCGTAATATTTAACTCTGCAAAACGTTAACCATGGTACACGTACGAACGCTTTACAAATATTTTAATGCCTAAACCTGAACTTATCTGGATATCTTTTTCCAGTTACAGCTCTAGGCGCAGCCGAGATGTCTTCATGTCACAAACGCTCAGGTCAAACCAGTGGCCAACAGTGGGCATGTAACAAGGTAGGGGCTGCTTGCCTCCTTCCCAAAATGTATGGTATAAAAAATCCTAGCGAGAGAGAGACTGCTTAAAAAATCTACTCTCTACTCTCTGTCTGGGACAAAACTACTCATTTAAAACACTCAAACCTGAAGAAAACCCATGTACATTCTCTTTTACAAGAAAAGTAAAGCAAAGGCAAGAAAAGATAAAAATGTACTAAAGTGATATACCTTCAGAAATGTATCCCTTTTTCTTAAATAAAGTTATAGCAGCTCAAAATTCAAAACCAATGTAATGTAGTAAGCCCAAAAGAAGGTGACATGTAGGCACTGCCTATATTTGAATACGAAAAATGCCAAACAAGATCAAGAACACTATAAGAACTTCAGTCAGCAATAATCAATATATCAATACCTATAAAATACCCAAATAGATATTTTACCCGCTCTCATCAGGTGTTTTTTTTTGTCAAGTGGAAGGAGTGACTTCCAGCAAAATCGGCTGCGAAGCAGCTACAAGACATACATATACAAAACAAAGCTGGAGGAGTGTGAATGGTGGTTCTCCAGAATGCCTTTCCACTAAAAGGAAGCAGCTTTTGAACAAAGTTCTCAGGACATGAATAGAAGCTCGTGGTCCAATGGTATACAAAAGGGAGCTTACGGCTGAAGGTTAGAGTGTCATTACAGGGTAGCACCCAAACCATCACAACTAAACGTAAGATACAAAATAAAAGGGTACTACTCCATAATCTGGTGTTTCGGGCGTTAATATCTCATAATCTAGGAGTTAACGAAACAACGCTCACACCATACCACAGCAGGAAGAAAGAAGATTAACGCTGGACCCTTCTGCACACGCAACCCTTAAAACAAGGTATCTTGATAGTAAATCAAATTCAAAAGAAGGTATCTTGATAGGAGAGCAAATATTCCTATACGGCTAGTATGTGTAGAAATCACAATGCCAATGGGCAGAACCATCTCTACGAGGGCGCAACGATATTTTATGAGCAAATTTCTGAGATAGTCGTTAATAATATTAGTGTCTAAATGATTTCCACCCAATACTGAGTCGCTGAGAAAGAAAGATATAATACTTGTGAAATTATACAATCATCAGACTATGGAATTTGGCAAAAGAAATTATTAAAACGGGTTTGGCCCAGGAACTGGCATCCTACTATTAATAAATAAAAATTTAAATTACTGATAGGTGATTAAAATAGTAAGAAAAAGATTACGTGATTTTGGCACGAGGCAATGGCTGTCAACAATTCAAAAAGACAAACCTACAAAGAAATCTAATATGTGCAAAATCTATGTCTAGCAGGTGCGTACCGGGACTGAAGGAGCGTAAAAATACTACCGCCAAAAATTTCAGAGGGTGAATCTTCAATTTTTACAAAAAATGTTTAAAAATCAGGAATTATTGTTACTTGAAAAAACGAAGACTGAGCGGTTTTTCTATGTTCACTTCGTGCACCTAGCTCTGCCGCCTCTGGACCTTTTTTTCTAAGACTCAATGCCTTTTCATTTTTGCCACAATAGTAACCTTGTGTAATGAATGCATCACAATCCGAGCAGTACTTCCCAATACATAGACAGGTTAAGGTGCATTAAAGAGACAGATAGACCCACGGATCAACGGCAATGCTTTCCCTGATACAGTATTCGAAAAGCATAATATCTCGTTTTCGTAATTTTCCGTCATTACAATGTTTCTTCAGTGACGCGGGAATTAAAATGAGCGTGAATTACTGAATCGTGGCGTCTTAAACTGATACATGCGCAGTGAAATTTTTAGGTCAAGTCAATGAAAACTCCGCTAAAAATAAGTACAGAAGTACACTCTTTAGATCAGGGTTTAACAACCTTCTCTTTGTTGAGGCCCCCCGGACTATAAATTATAATAATACATACAAAAAACGCAGATTATATAGGTACAAAGACTTTTATTGTAATTCTAATAAAGAAACTTTAAAAGTTTAAATAAACTAACAAATGTTTTTTATCGAAAGGCTTGAATAAAATAAGAGTAGGTACCAACGAGACACTTGGGATTGCATGTTCTGTACCAGTTGGTTGATTCTAGGTTATGTTTTCGCCAGAGCTATCGTGAGGTCGCTATAGACATCAAGACGATTTCACTGTTTAGTTTTAATTAAAAGTAGAGCAGAAAAGCTTGTTTCACATGAGTAAGTTGAAGGAAAGGAACTAGTATTCGTAAAGCAAGACAGCCAAGTGTCGAATTAACAGGCAATCTTTTGACTCAAAATTTCTCCAATGATAAAAGATGGAAGTCACCTTCCATGGACGAATCAGCCTTCATTTCTAGAAATTCTTCCTGAACTTCTTCTGGTAATTATGACGTATCGACAACAAATGGATTTCTTGTCATGTGCCATATTGGTGACTCTGAATTGATGTCTCGATAGTATCGGAGATATTCGTCTTCCAGCGCTTGCAAATGAGTTTTTATGTCAGCTTTTAAATTTGCGTCTAGTATGTTATTTTTAATTGCTTCCAACAGGTGAGAAAAAGATATAACATTTTCAGAAGACACTTTTTGATTCCAAAGTTGAAGTTTTGATATGAACCCCTGAATATAGTCATAATTGCTTATTATAGTGTTGTTTCTGCCCTGAAGTTTCAAGTTTAGCTCATTCAAGGAGTCAAATATGTCAGTTAAATAAGCCAACCTCCATTGAAATGTGTCATCTTTGAACATTGTCAAGAAATCATGTTTTTCTTTGAACTGAAGAAAAAGAATTACCTCCTCTTTTAATTCATAAAGGCGAGCCAACATATTGCCTTTGGACGGTATGGAATAGAAGAACTTTGTGATCAGAATCGAGATCCTCGCAAAGTAAAGTGAATAACCGACTGTTCAAAGCGCTGCTCTTGATGTAGTTTACAATCCTTATAGCCGAGTCCAAAGTGTGGCGTAATTTCTGTGGGAATGTTTTGGAAGCCAAAGCTACCGATAAACAACAAACACAATGTGTACTAACCATTGCGGGATTTTTTCCTTGAGCTGTTTAGCTAAGCCCGGTCGTACACCTATCATTGCAGGTGCGTCATCTGTGCAAAGTCCAATGAGTTTCTTCCAATCCAAATAATGTTTTTCAACAAAATTTGATATAGAGTTAAATATGTTACAACTTCAGATCTAGTACCTGCTGTCAAAGTTTTTGAGTACAAAATCTCTTCTTGAATGATATCTCCTCCGATGCAACGAACATAAACTATTAACTGTGCACAATTCACGATGTCGGTGGATTCATCGCAACTAATGGCAAACATGGCGATAATTTTAGTTTGATAATTATTTGTAACTTTATGTCTGTTGCAATGTCATCGATTCTACGCTTGACTGAGTTATTCGAAAGAGAAACAGACTTCATTTTTTGATCTACATCTTCTCCTAAAAATAACTGCGTGGCTTTTAGGACACATGGTTTTATTAATCCTTCACCGATAGTATGAGGTTCCTTTGGCTTTGCTATATATATAAGCTATTTCAAATGAAGCTTTGAGATGGTGTGATACATCTGTGTGATAACTTTCCGATGTGTCCAGTCTCATCCGTTTGAGTGATTCTGCTTTAGAAGGAAAAAACTATTTCGTCTTCAAAACCAGAGTAGGATGTTGTTGCATTAAATGCCTTTCAAGGCGATTGGGCCTCATGCTGTCATTACTTAAAACTTTCACGTGAAGGTAAATCCAATCTTAATGTAATCTTCGGAAAACTTTCTTTTTTCGCTGCCATTTTTCACCTATAACAATAAAAGAAATAAGTAATAAATAAATAAGCAAAATACCTATATGTAGTTACTACACCGGGAGATTTATATTTTTGTAAGCAGGTTGACGTTATAATAATAATAATATTTATTCACTCAATGTACAAAGATAACAAACAATATGACTAAAAAAATATAAAATCAAAACAGGCCCAATAGAAGGCATCGCCTGAACATGGACCAATAATTTTAAGTTGCAACTGTAGAATGCAAATGACAAAAAAGGACAAAAATTAGCTACACCAGATTATATATTTACTTGATGTTCATATTTATGAGTTTATGAATTTCAGTCTTAGATATAGAATGTAGCCACTTTTTTAAATTTCTTTTAAAACAATTTCCGAAACGTAGATCTTTTAAGTCTTTAGGTATAATTTCATAAAATTTAGGCGCTAAATAGAGATACGATCGCTGCATTATAGATTTATGCGGCTGAGGAACTACCGTGCCACGAATTTGGACCTTGTATAATGATTATGTTTGATTTTTTGGTCGGTTTTTACAAATTTATGGTAGTGAGTGATACTGTGTAAGAAATAAAGCTGTCCTATATCATACATTCGAACATCTGCGTATAATATGTCAGTGGGATAAAGTTTCGGTTTTTTAAATATCATTTTTAGAATACTTTTTTGAAAAACATCTAAATTATAGATATGTGAGGAACATGCAGCTCCCCATGCTAATATACCATATGTGAGATGAGGCTCAATAAGTGCACGGTATAATGTTCGAAGATATTTTTCTGTCAATATATTCCCAAGGTATTTAATTTTGTAGGATACAAATCTAACTTTCTTTAAAACAAAAAAGACATGGATGTCCCTTCGTGAGGATCCAAGACCACTCCAAGGTATTTTATGTTGGGTACTCTATTAATTTGCATTTTTGATCATTAATGTTGAAGGAGAAATTTGTGTAATTTGGCAGATGTCTAGCATAAGATCCAAATGGTAAAAAATGTGTTTTAGAATAGTTAATGCTTAATTTTCTACTGTTAAACCACCGAATAATTTTGATAAAATCATTTTCAATCACATTTTTCAGATCAGACCAGTCAGTGCCTTCATATAATATTGTATGTAGTATCATCTGCAAAACTGGTTACTTTGCCAACACAATTAATTTGGAAAATATCTTTAAATATATATTGAATAACAGCGGACCTAAGACAGTTCCTTGTGGGACACCACACTTATTATACATTTCTTTACTAAACGATCCTGATATCTGCACAGATTGTGGGCGATTTGACAAATAATTTGCCAATCTTTTTTTGCGATCAGTGAGTACGCGTTTCCTCTGAAACCAATTCTCTCCAATGCTTCTAATAATAATTTGAGATTAACTGTGTCGAAAGCTTTCTTTAAATCAACAAAAATGCAGATTGGAGGGATTCTGTTATCAATATTTTGACGTATTTGATTAACAATTTTAGTTATTGCGTCCGATGTAGCCTTCCCTTCTGTTATAATAGTAATTTTAAATACATTTGGAATCAATATTAGCTAGATACTTAAAGTTCGTCGTTTCAATATTATTTCGCCACGTTAGTTTGATTGTGATGTGGTAAGAAGTCCCAATGGCCAATCTATGAACGCGTCTCCACTCAATCAACAATCTAGTAAACTAAATATAAATGGTAACTGAAGTTTTCAAATACACAAACTTACCTTTTAACAATGAGACACAATAATTTGACACACTCAAACAGATTTCTCAACAAAAGATGTACATCGAAACGTCAAATTTTTCGCAAGTTTGTGGAAATGAATGTCACAGATGCTCATCCGCGTCTGGTACCGGTAGGTACACAATTTTCTTCTAAGTGATGAATGTTAAGGGGAGCGCGGCGGGGGTGCGCGCTGATTTCATGTTGTGACTTGTCGAAACTTATATAAACTGCGATTGATGACGCGGGGTTTTGAAACAGCGGTTGACAGAATAAGTGAATATGATATTTAATTTCTAATTTATGCGTGTAAATTAAACATTACATTGTAATGTTATTTGTTGATGTTGTTTGCTTATTTTTTTGTTTTTTCTTTCTAAAATGCCCCCCTTGACATCTCTCTATGCCCCCCTTGGGAGGTGCGCCCCCCTGGCTGGGAACTCCTGCTTCAGATTATAGTAGACTGACTGAGATGTCGACTTAATATCCGGGTTGATCATTAGATATGTATCCTATTTCGTTACTAAGTAAAGGGTCTATGCTTATAACAAACCCTTAGTGTTAGACATAATGTTATTCAAAGCTGCCGACAGAAGCTTGCCAAGACAGATTTGTAATAAAACTACTTCATAAAGTGATGTTTCAAAGAAGATATGGATAAACACAACACCACAATTGACCGATTGCTACTCTCTTGGGGTTATTCCTCGATAGGCCTTCGAATAAATTTCATCAACCTGATTCTACCTTGGAACATGTTTCTTCCATTCCTCCCCCCAGCGTTTCTTTTAACATCATCAGTCAGGATCCACCGAAAGATAAATCAAGCACAACGCCAAATTGGCCAGAACTAAACAGAATATCATCGTGTCTGCGGCTCTGGATCAATCCAATTTTCGGTTCAATTTAATTTACCGCACAATCGTGCCTTCCATATCTCACCGAATTCAAACGTAATATAAATTATTAGTTTTTCAAACCCCGGTCGTCGGTACATACCAGTGGTACCTGACAAATAGTCAGTCGCCTATCCGAGCGGTCAGTAGGACCTTTGTAAATTACACTGTGTAATGAAATTTAAAAAAAAAGTTTTAAAAAACGTTTCGCTTGTTTATCTATTTTAATTCCAGCACCTACTATTTTTCAGGTACAGCGATTAACAATTATTAGTAAAATAAATGAAAAACTAAATGTCCAGTATACAGGGTGATTCACAAGTCGTGACAAAGAATGAAACATCATACACACGATTTTAAGGGGGGGTCTTCTATGTTACATTTTTCCCTCGAGAGCTTCATAAAAAAGTTTAAGAAAAACAACTTTTTTAATATCTTCAGGGCCGTCGACTGGAATAAACTAAAATTTGGTGTGTGAATCAGTCTGTATACTTTTCTGTATTAAATAAACTAGTTGTAAGAAAACCGACGACAAGGCTTATTATTGTTATACTTTGAAGTTGAGTCATTTATTTTAACAGTGAGTAGATCTGATCAAAAGAAATGTTTTTTTCCTTTAACATTTTTCTGGTAAAATTAAAGTAACAAAGTTATAGCCCTTCAGAAGTTTGAGTACCGCCCTGTCTCAATAATAATATTATGTGTTTGGCAACAACGGATATCGGTTCATCGCATCGGAAACAAAAAAGCGAAAGAATTTGAAACGTTTATCACGTTGTTTTTCGTCAGTCGGTAACGCGTGGGTGAATAGTGATGTTTGTTGCGTGACTCAAACGAAATGAAAAATGGCACATGTTTACGAAAATGCTGAACTTGTGGACATGATTCTTATTTACGGAGGGGCAGTCTTTACAAAATGCTGCCGGATGCATCACGGATTTATGCGAATCGGTTTCCCAATCGAGTGCAACCAACCCCTCGTGCTTTTGTTAATGTAGTACAAAGGGCTCGTGAATCAGGTGACTTAAGACCTCACAGGTGAGAGCATGCCGGTGCTCCAAGACCGCACGATCAAATACAGGTCCGCACTGAAATACTTGTCGGGAGGATACTTTATTAAACAAGGTAACATTTTTATTTTTTTTATTTTTACACACATATTTTGGTTTATCTTCCTTCTACAATCATTATCTGAAAATTAATGACTCAACTTCAAAGTCACCCTAAGTCTATGTTGTACACAAAAAAGACAAATATGTAGGCTAGAAGCTTCTTGTTCCAAAAGCTTGCAGTAATGTCGTAACATACCTGTATCCCAATAATTTTGAATCCTAAAAAATCTGAGGGTGTTCTTTTTTTATGTCACTTAGTATAGATATTGTTTCACACAGAGTTGTTAGAGTAATTGGCAGAATTAGGCTCAATATGTAATCTGTGTTTCCGAATTAGTCATTTAGACCAACGTGTTATCTACTCATTTTAATATTTTAGCCAAGTTACTTTGGAATATGTAATAAATCAGGACCCAGAACTCCACCAGCTATGTGTCCTCAATGAAAGGATATGCTTCAAAGTTACTGGGTCGAGAAACATCGTGTGTACAAAATGGAGAGAGGATTGATCCGAGAACCAAACTTCAAAGGTCAGCGGCTCTAAGTATACTTTACTAACTTTAACCTGAAGCTTTCTACGTTCAAGGGAGGTTTCTAAAAGTCTAAATAAGTAGATAAGCTGATACGTGTATTTGTATTGCAAATCGTCGAAAAAACGGGAGCAAGCTTCCGGAAGACTCCTGATCAACACTCTATTGCATTTATATGGATTTTATTGTAAGGTGACTAAACAGGACAAGCATATTCCAAAGTCTATCTTACCATTGCATAGTATGCGTCTTTTAAAAAGAACATGATATTAAAATCCTTCAATGTTAGAACAACAAGCCCCGGTAGCTTCACTTCCTTGTTAGTTAGGTACTAACGTACAAGTCAATGTGATAGAAATATGATCCATGACAACCTTGACGTCTTTTATGATACTAGCTTTTTCCGTTATAGTACAGATTCAAGGTGGTAGTTAAAATGAATTATTTTATACAGGGTGTTTCAGTTTATTGTTGCATAACTTTAAGTATCGATAGAACTTTTAAAATTAATGCATAAAGTCTATATAAACATGGGTCGAAAAATGCGTGGCTTCCGAAATACAGGGTGTTTAAATTTACTTTCTAAAATAGTTTTTTTTTTTAAATATTTCGAACAATATTTGATGTATAACAGTGAAAATTGGTACACAAGGGTTTTTTGGTACGACAAAACGAACCATGGGCATAGTTTTACTGTAGCCGCTAGAGGGCGGTCTATACTGTACCTGTAGTGTATTAAAATGACCGAAAAATTTTTCCTAGTGCAATTTTTTGCTTTTTGAATAAAAAACTAATTCTTCGCACTTTTCAACATAAAAAAGCTCTCCCGTGAGTTTTAGTTATAGTTAGCCGTTTTTGAGATATTTCGATTTTTGAGGTTCGATGCATTTTTAATTATCTATGATAAAATAACGTTAAAAAGTCAGTAACTTGATAATTTTTAGAAGTAGGCTGTGCCTGCAAATACTTTTGAAATTGAAAGCAGAATCAGGTTAAACGTCAATTAGTTGACAGTTAGTTTTGTTGCCTGTTGAAACCTGAAACATTTTTTGCAATTGTGAATGCACGAAATTTAGTTTCTCTTACCTGTTTTTTTTGTAAGTTTTATAAAAATGCCATTTTTATTCTCCAATCAAGAGTTAGCGGATATTCATTTTGTGTATGGCTTTGTAAATGGAAACGCAGCAGACGCAGCCAGAGAATACGCACGAAGATTTCCGAACAGAGGACATCCAACTCGCTCAGTATTTGTAAGAGTGCATCGCCAAATAATTGAAAATGGTTTTGGAAATCTCCAAAGGGATCAAAACATAAATGTTCGTCAGCGCAGATTTACCCGTAAGATTCTGCGTAAGTTTAATAGACATCCGATCACAAGTGTTAGGAGAGTTTCTGGTGCCTTGGAAATTTCAGCAAGCCATGTTCACCGTGTTCTTAGAAATGACCATAGACGTCCTTACCATTTGCAACCTGTGCAAGGACTACAGCCAGGGGACGGAGAACGAAGAATCACGTTTTGTCAGTGGATTCTTGATAGAACTGATAATAATAGGGAGTTTTTAAGTAACGTTTTATGGACCGATGAGTCATGCTTCAGTAGACGTGGAGTGGTAAATTTTCATAATCAACATATTTGGTTGCATGAAAATCCGCATGCAGTTCGGGAAAGAAATTTTCAGCATGAATTTAGTGTGAACGTGTGGATTGGTATCTACCGTAATCAACTATTTGGACCCTACCTTTTGCCTGCAAGGTTAAATGCTGCGACCGTCTTGGAATTTTTAAAGGCTGAACATGCAAATATGTGGGATGATGTTATGTTAGATTTAAGAAGATTGGCCTGGTTCCAGCTTGATGGTTGTCCAGCTCATTATTCGAGAATAGTTATAAACTGGCTGGACGAAAATTATCCAGAAAGATGGATCGGCCGTGGAGGACTAGTCGCCTGGCCTCCACGATCCCCTGACCTAAAGCCATTAGATTTCTTTGTGTGGGGATTTCTAAAACAAAAAGTATACCAGACTCCCGTAACCACAAGAGATATGCTAATAGACAGAATCAGGAATGCATATGATGAAATAAGGCCTTATTTGAATAATGCTATACCATGTTCGATCATTCGTAGATGTGAATTGTGTATTGAACAATTGGGTTTACATTTCGAGCAACTACTTTAGATTTTGTATGTTTGTCCTAACTATCCAATAGCATTTTAGTTGTAAATGATTAATTTAATTTGTTAAAAATAATATTGGAAAATTAAACAAATTAATATTCTGTTTTTTTGTGTTTATTTGGAGTTAGGAATTATTGCTGTGTTTAAAAACACAACCTAAACGATCAACTTAATTACTTGTAATGCCGAAATCGAAAATGTAAAAAAATATTATTTTCCCATAAATAATTAAAAATGCATCGAGCCTTAAAAATCGAAATATCTCAAAAACGGCTAACTACAACGAAAACTCACAGGAGAGCTTTTTTATGTTGAAAAGTGGGAAGGATCAGATTTTTTTATTCAAAAAGCAAAAAATTGCACTAAGAAAAACTTTTCGGTCATTTTAATACACTACAGGTACAGTAGAGAGCGGCCTCTAGCGGTTACAGTAAAAATATGCCCATGGTTCGTTTTGTCGTACCAAAAAACCCTTGTATACCAATTTTCACTATTATACATCAAATATTGTTCGAAATATTTAAAAAAAACTATTTTAGAAAGTAAATTTAAACACCCTGTATTTCGGAAGCCATGCATTTTTCGACCCATGTTTATATAGACTTTATGCACTAATTTTAAAAGTTCTATCGAATCTTAAAGTTGTCCCAGCGAATAAAATTATTACAGTCTCTTGAAATTTATCACAGTTAGTTGGCTCAGTAATTACTTTGATAATTTTCAGATCATCAGTATACAGTAGAATATCACAGTTTCTCACAAAATCAGACACATCGTTTATTCAACAATTAAAGAGGAGCGGATATAAGTGGCTTCCCTGAGGGACACCTGATGACACCACCGTTATCTCAGATGACAAGTTTTTTATTTCTACTACTTGCTTTCTCCCGGCTAGGTACATTATTCTCCAAGCCAGCAAGCAAACACAAACACCCAAAGTCTTCAGTTTTGTAAGCATTATATTACGACTTAGCTTGTCAAAAGCCTTTGCAAGATCAGTATACACGACATAATGATTCTCAAAGGCCTCCAGTAGGCCTTGCTAATACTCTAGAAGGCTAGTGATAGTAGAATTTTCTCTTATGAATCCAAGCTGAGCGGAAACGATCAAGTTTGATGCTTGTAGAGTAAGATTCTGATTAACTAAATATTCAAAAATTTTAGATACTACGATTGCACTGATTTTACTAATTCCTCGATAATTTTTCGCGTAGCTTCAATTTACGTCTTCTAAAATTGGGGATATGTTGCTCCTTTTCCAAATGTCTGGAATGGTAGCACTAGTTAGCTGTGTAATAATATTAGACAAAATGTTCTTTGTATTCCTCCAAGACTCCACAACGTCATCACATTATCAGTCTTTGATGAATGGTTGAGAGTTGTTTTTTTAATATGTGTATTATCTACATACACACAGTGGAGGAATGTTCACAACCTGTATCCTTAAACCACATAGATTGTGGTATATCACAGTTCCGTCTTTTTGAGTTAACAAACCTCCAAAATTCCCTCTTGTTACAAATGCTTTCTTCTGGATTCTTAATATATTTACCATACAGTTATATTTTTTATGAGCACTAGATGCTACGTCTCTTACCAATCCAAGATAATTTTTCCCTTGGAAATAGTCTGAGACTGTCAAACGGACAGGTACGACCCTGTCCTCTATCCTCCTATAACGGTATCCACGGGTGTTTAGACCATAGGCTTTCGTGGTGGCTGAAGTATTAAAACCCCATCTTCGTACCTTAGTTCACAGATTTACTGAAATGAGCTCAAAAATTAAGCTCCGCATATTATCAGACGACCATAGAGATACAGTATCCACACAGAGACCTATTGCCTGTTACCGATCATTGTGATTCTCTTCAGCTTCTCTGTTAGACAATAATTGGATTTGGACGGTGACTTGATTGGCTGGGATTTGCGGATGGGAAGCAGTCTCAGGTGTGTTAGAACATTATTTCCTTTAATCGGTTATAGCCGGTTCCACGTGGATTGCGAAAGATACCCTTGTCGACGTCTCAGTGGAAGTTGCTATACTGGATGAAATGCCTTTATTGAATGTTTCGAGGTAGATGGAACGGATAAAGCTTTTTAGGTAGATCGAATATTTTTGGGATGCCCTGTTGATGCATACATCGACTGATCAATGCTTGTGAAATGAAATACAGTGGAACAAAATACCATGTTGAATAGATTGAAACTGCACAGTTAATGCTAGTAAGTTTTGTATGATTTCTGGGCATTTTTTCACAAATTCAAGGACGTCCATCCCTTAAAAGCTAATACGAACCCCGTACAGTAAAAAAACGCGGCTTCGAATTCTTTTTTATTATACTGCAACATATGACGATTGTAACTAGCACCGCGATTTTTAACCAGTATGCACGTATCTAATGTACATGATTTCGGAATAAGTGCGGGGCACTTAGGTGTTCACTGAAATGATTTTTGAGATTTCTAGTGGAATCTGCTTAACATGCTGGATATTTAGTTGAGTAACCTTAGATTATTAAACCTCTGAACCCAGATCCATTAGATGAGACTTTGCAGTTTTTAGTAATGCGCTCAAAGAACTGTATACAATACCTTTACGTTGTGTGTATATGGTTGTTCGGGTTTATGATATGCCACCTGAAAGAACTCATCAAACCGAATAAAAAAGTTTAGTTGATTTTGTATTTCACGGGTTCGTTCCTCAGATACAGGATGTTCAAGTTCACTTCTTCAAATACTGATACTTTTAATTATACTAAGTGACATATAAATCCGAACACCCAGTTTAAATGGTTTTATTTTAATAAAAGTTGGTGAATGTATTTATCTTACTGTAAATAACAAGTGAAAAAATTTTCAGCCTTATCAGTTGGACATTCCGGTTTTTATACAGCTTTTTTTTTTAATTCACTAACGCTCTAAAAATGAATATTTCAGCCGCAGTAAGGAATCAACGTTGGCGGATTTTGGTTCTTGACATCCTTTACGATCGGTTACGATGCCTAGAGTACGGAGACCTGTACGATTTCGTCAACTTAGTGAGTTTGATAGGGGCCGTATAGTGGGACTTCGGGACGCTGGACTTTCTTTTCGGGCAATGGCAGTTAGAGTGCAAAGAAGTGTAGACACTGTGGTTAGGTGTTGTCAGGCATGGCTTCGAGAAGGCCGTACGTAAAGAGCAAGGGGCACTGGACGCCGCCGTAGAACAACAGACCGTGAAGATCGCCGCCTAAGATTATTGGCCTTAAGGGACCGTTTCTCCACTACCAGGTCCATTGCAAATGAATGGTTTGCAGAACACGGAAGACATATTGGCATGCGAAGTGTTTACCGACGAATGAGAAGTTTTGGCTTGTTTTCATACCGGCCACACTGGGTCTTCCCTTTAACTCGAGAACACCGACGACCGACGTAATCGCCTTGAGTGGTGCAGACAACGGTCACTCTGGGATCAGGAATGGAACAGTATTGTCTTTAGTGACAAGTCTCGATTTTGTTTAGGCATGCACGATGGTCGTGCCAGGGTTAGAAGGCGACGTGGTGAAAGGAGGAATCCACAGTTTTTTGTTGAAAGACATGTTCATCACACTGTTGGAGTTATGGTTTGGGGTGCTATAGCTTATGGTTCCAGGTCACCTTTAATCTTCATCAGAGGTAACATGAACGCGCAGCGTTATATCCACGAAGTTCTAGAACCCCATCTTTTACCCTATCTTGACACCCTGGCAGATCCAACTTTCCAATAAGATAATGCCCGACCACATGTTGCAAGAGTCACAATAGACTTCTTTCAACATAATGATGTCGCATTGTTACCATGGCCACCAAGATCTCCCGACTTATCCCCAATTGAGCACGTGTGGGATATGATGGGTAGGAAATTGCTTAATTTGCAACGTCCTCCTCAGACTCTAGAAGCACTTCAAGAGTAGTTGGTGGTTGCCTGGAATGAGATACCACAGGAGGACATTGACCACCTGATCAGAAGCATGCCTAGGCGCGTTGGAGAATGCGTAGCACATCAGGGTGCATCCACACATCATTAAAGGTCAAAGGGCTTTAAAGCAGTGCAATCATTTTGAAATTTTTATCATTTACTTATTATGCTTCATTAAGTACTTATACAAAATTTTATTAAAATAAAACCATTTAAACTGGCTGTTCGAATTTATATGTCACATAGTATATATAACTGAAGACATTTTTGTCTTCTTTAATAATAAATTGATGGCATATTGGGAAGCACTGTGGTCCAGAATTCAAAGTAATACATCTAGCCACTATTATTTGATTAACAGAGCTATCAGAAAAAACTCCACATACTTTTGAATACAAGGTTAGTGAAAAAATATTCTCCGATTATGACGAAGACTTACGTAGATTAGGTTTGAAATACGCCCTTTGTGATGATGATGGCCAAGCATCTGATTTAAATCCCAGATTTTTGGGATGCGTGAGGAATAAACGCTACTCAAACATCCTGATTGAGAAACTTGGAATGGGTTTACAATTTACAATAAACATGTCCTCCGAGTCTTATAAGGAAAACCGATTTATGGTCTGCTCGTTCAATTTCTTAAAAATGTAAACATTTCAACTGCGTGTTCGGATTTATATGTCACTTAGTATACTCTCTCTTGATTTACTTATATGAAAGTCTGAGAGTCAATCGTGGGATACATTTTAAAACAACTTTGTTCATAAACATAAGTCGTGAAATGTTCCGTTTCCAAGATATGTTGTAGTTTTCACGGCATTGATAAAGACAAAACATGAATACCGTTCAGATAACACTATGATGAAATTCGATTACTCTTCTGGGACACTAAGACAGTTTTCAATCTCTAACTTCAGTCTACTTTAGAAGTGGAACGGATAGAGGTTTTTCGTATACATTCAAACCATTTCTTAGACCACTCCTCGAAGGCGAGTATGTCCTTTCAATTTAAACCTCTTGTAATGCGGGGTTTTCGAATAGCTTCTGCATAGATCAAAATGTTAGTTTTTATATCCATTGTTAGATCTGCCGTGTGAACAAGGTATAGAAAATGTTCAGGTATACAGAGCCTTGTGGAACACCACTCAGCACTGGATGTGCGCCACTTAGTAGCCCATTTGGCAGGTTATGTCCATAAGTTACTGTATTCAACCTAAAGTAAAAGCCCACCGCCTACACAAGAATACTCAATTTTTAAAATCAAATGCTTAAGCTTTATCAACAGCTTTTCCGTAATCAAGATATATTATATATATGAGGTTTCCTTCGTCACCCATAGCTGCCCATTGTTGTAAAACAGAGAGTAAGTTGGTAATCACAGCCATGCAGTGTCTGGTATGACGTTAATTTGAAGTAAGAGTTGATTTTTTCCATGAGTTTACAAGGATTTCAAGTAAGGCTTGCAGGTGTGTAGTTTTCTGCCTGATATCTATCACCTTTTTTTATACTGGTACTACATAAGAGTGGAGCCAGGCTTCAGTCATAGTTTCTTTGTCGAGAGCGTCGGTCATAGCATCAGCCAATGTATTGCATGAAGTGGATTAACATGTTTTTAGAAATATTGATGGAATATTGTCACAACCAGGGCTTGAGGCTGAATAGCTTGTACTACTTTTTTTCGCTGTGAACTGAACGGAGGCAGGTGATTCTGAGCAGCTGGTGTGAAAACGCAAGGAAGGATCATCTTGCTGTGACTTTGTGAACGCCTTGTTGAACTACATTGCAAAAGCCTCAGATGATAGCATCACCGCCCTTCACTGAGAAATGGGACCTTAGAATTTAATACACTTTTAATGTAAGTATAGAACCTTTTCTCTGATGTAAGCAAACGTTTTACATTATTGTTCTGGTTTCGATGCGTTTATTTCTTTCCGGTATTTCCTTCACAGTTTCAGTTTGAAACTAACTTCCTTGAATATTATAGGAGCAATCCACCGCTTCTGATTAGCCACTGCCTGCTCAAAGTGCTCGTATACTTGACAGGTACAAATATTACTGTCCTGGTAATTTAGTGGGATGAGTTGCTCTTGCAACAGGTTATTTATCCTCTGATAGTCAGCTGTACGAAAATTCCTTTTCCCCATTTTATGTATTGGTTTTTCGTTTATTTTGAGCTGAAATTTGGCACTAAACACGATCTGTTCACTGCAACCAATAAGAGCCTCTCCATAAATATCTATGACGGTATCGACCAACACAAGGACAAGCAAAGCCGCTTGTTCGCCCCTAGGCCTAGTATTGAAATTTATGAGCAGGTGACAATTAATTTCCTTATAAAAAAAATCAGTAAAGCATCTCGCATTGCTGTCTGCTATTGTTGCAGATGGCCATTCGATTTCTGGATGAAGTTTTATAACTTACGGTTACAAATTGTCTGGCCTAGAAATATCAATGCTTCTTGTGAAAGAATTGCGCCTATCTCTCAATTTTCATAGAAACATCTTGTTATCTTAATAGACCGTTGATCAAAAGCTTGAGGAAGGTAACGTTTATCTCTTAAATCCAGCATATGTATCAGGTGTGCTGAAGCGCAACCTTATTTTCTCTTATCGGTAATCTGGTATACTGGAACGACATGTATCGACCACTTCCAGAAGTTACTGGTGGCTAGGGTTGTCGTTATATTGGGAAACTGCGGCCATATGAGATAAAGTTTGTTCTCTCCACAGAAATGGCTCCTTACAATAACGGCAGAAATTGCATCACTGCAACGATATTGTTTACACTTTGTTTGGTAGTTGGCTCTAGCTTAAGATATCGTTTGATCATGAACAATGCCATTTACAGATCACATTAGCTTATATGGGCATTTATAGGAGAAACTCTAACCCCAACTCGTAAGGCGATAAGAGGGAATTATACGACATAAGCTGGATGTACAAACTTAACAAGCCGCCATCTGGATCGCGATAAGGAAAGAAATGTTTTCTGAGACAGGTGTGTTAATCTCACTCAATAATTCAAAAAGCTTAATGTAAGTGAACTTAAAACCCGCCTGGATAGAATCTGTTTGCTTTCCCTCTGTGTGCTGATAAGTAGATACAATATTGTTTTATGCTTTGTAGCAATCATCAGTACGGTACAGGAGACCAGCAACGGGAAGCAAACAAGAGGATATGGATCGATTGAAGAACTCAGTATGCAGTTTTTGAAGAGGTGACTCTGCCAAATGTGGCAATACCGGTATCTATTTGCTTTCCATCTCAACAGTTGCTACGTCGTTTCATGCTTTTGAGCAATCATCAGCCTCTTGAATATCTAAAAGCTTTATCTGAAGAGCTCCTTCGTTCATGCCAACACTTCCGATTGAATTCCTAAGAACGCGCATTCTCAATCTCTATTGTTGAATAAAAAGTCTGTACCAGTCTATAACGTGCAATGCACCGGCCGGTTTTTGATGAAATTTTGAATAGATCTGGCCTTCTATTTGCCCTTAACTACGCACGCCTACTTTTTTCAAGAGCCTGTTTGGAGGATCATTCTTAATACTCTTGAAGTATTTTTTAATGGTGTTCATAGAGATGATTAAAAAACAATGTTATCAATCTCTATTTGTCAAAAAATGCATTTTTTTCTTAGATCGTAACTTGTTAACAAATAACGGTATAGCTATGAAATTATTACTTTTTTCTTATCGCTTTTTTTGTCCACATCTTTGATTTTGTTGAAAACCCAATTTCTTGGAAAGTGTTTTTTCAAGAAGAGCAAAGATTTTTTGGAAAATCAACAAATTATGATTGAAGAAAAAATGCACAAAAATGCATTTTTTGACAAAAAGAAAATGATAACAGGAATTGACAAGGTCGTTCTTAGTCATTTATATACTCACCATGTAGGGGGGATACATGACCTGCGCACAAATCTCCTTTGAAGATTTCAGTGGGTAATCTTATTTATTTTCCAACTGTCTCTAGTATAGGCCTGATTATGTATAAGAAATATGTCGCTAGACATCAACAAAGCTTCTGGTCCGGACTTGATTCCTGCCATTGTACTGGTCTCTTCCAGGTATCTTATAAATCTGGCACTTTCCCAGAAAACTGGAAATTTGCTCATGTTCAACCCATCCCAAAAAAAAGTTTCTAAGACCGACCCTTACAACTACAGGCCTATAGCTCTACTTTCTGTTATAAGTAAGGTGATGGAGAGGTGCATAAATCGCGAGCTTCTTGACATCACGAAAGCGTTCGATGAGCTGTGGCACGCTGCTCTCTTAAGCAAACTTCCATCCTATGGCCTCCCAGAAAAGCTTTGCAGATGGGTGGCTGACTTTATCTCTGGCCGCAAGATATCCGTCGTAATTGACGGGTTCTCCTCTTCATCCCACAACGTCAACGTGGGTGTTCGATCAACGACCTCCTTTCCTGCACGATCAAACCAATCCACAGCTTCGCTGATGACAGCACTCTACATGCAGGAATTCAGAGTGACAAGCCGATTTCTGCCGCTGAGCTGAAAAAAAAAGACGACTAGCGACGACTTCATCTTTGACGAGAGACCTGGAGACTATCACTGCTTGGGGTCGCAACAATCTTGTACAATTTAGTGCTTCCAAAACACAGTACTGTACTTTGACGAACAAAAAGCGTCCTAGCGCTCATCCGGTTTCGATGGATGGCCGAGTTCTGCCAAAGAGCCATTCATTTCGGCTGGTCGGAGTCCAGATCACCGAGGACCTGAACCGACACGAGCACATCTCGTTAATGGCGGCAGCTGCTGGGAAAAAGGCTAGGCTATTTGTTTAGGGCTAAGAAGTACTTTTCTCCGCATAACCTTCTCACTCTATACAATGCCCAGATAAGACCTAGCCTCGAGTATTGCTCACACGTTTGGGGTGCTGCCGCCCCGACTACATTATTTATGTCGATGCTGTCCAGAGGAGGGCTGTCCGACTGATCGATGACTCTTCTCTAACAGACGGATCTTCTAACGTTACACCAACGGGCTTTGCTCCTCAGAGCTCTCTTCCATGATACCGCCGCGCGACGTGCCTGCCAGACAGACCCGCCCGACTTTGGCATCCCATCCTAACCGTGTCGAACTTCGTACATCCAGAACTGGACGATACGACCGCTCCTTTGTCCCGAGGTTGTCGAGATTGTGGAACAATCTACAAGAGGAAGCTATTCTCAGTTCTACTAACCTTAGGCAATTCAAAAATCGATTTAACAAAATTTCTTTGCGTTCATCATAGCAGCCGTGGTGTCCCGGCATTTAGGCTTCAGCCTGCGAGGCTGCTTCCGTATATATAAAAAAAATGGAAATAAATGACTTTGACTGTATGTTAAAAATATTACCCCACCGACATTGTGTTTGTGGTAGTATCCGCCGAGTAAGTGCAACGAAGACAGACCATGATCCCGTCGCGAACTTTGATGTTGCTGGGATTTAGTCATCTCAACTGTGATTATATCGCAACGGTACCAAATATGCAGGGACTGGGGACTGCCGAACCTAATCCTTTATGTACTGATGACACCATCGCCTGGGGGGTGCAGAGTCAACATACTTGACGCCATTCCTTTATTGATGATGAATTTCGGTACATCAACTGGCAGTAGTCACCTCCTTGCACCTTTTTTGCTGATCGGAGCAAATATTCCCTCAAGTTTGTCAGCGCTCCCTACCCTCCACTGTTTGAAGTCGCATGTAAATTTTCAATCGCTAACAAGCGACCGTGCAGAAAGTGGATAAATAGTCGAGACGCTGTAACGCCACGCTTGTTTTGCAGCGCTATCCTCCCTTTCTATCTTGTTTCAAATTTCAATGAAATGATATTGGGTATCGTTGGAACTCTTGCTTTCTCTTCGTCCTGACGTCATTCACATGACTGCGGATAAGGGTCCGATGCTGAAATCGTAATCAGCGATTTCCAATTTGTTTCATTTTATCAAATTATATAAGCGCCAGAAAATGCCTAGATGCTCCAGTAATTTACAGAGCCAACAAAACAGTAAAATTTGAGTTCTAGGTAATTGAGTAACATTCCACAAAATACCGTTAGAAACTGTCAAAATAGTATCATAACATATGATTCTTAGGAATGAGCTGAAATTCTGGATTTTGGGGTGAAAGCAACATGAAGAGTTTACACAGGGATGATGAGGTGGAAGGCATCGACTGCTCAAAAATCAAACCAAATTTAAAAAAAATTCCGGAATACCTCTCTCCTCATGCTTTTCCATTTCTTAAAACAGCAAAGTAGGACCCTAGATCACGCTTATAACTGGGGCCGCTTCAGCTGTAGGTCTTGAACCGTTTTGCGCCCAGGGGCCCCTATATGACCTAAGACGGCGCTAGATTTTAGCAGAGTTCTTTTTTCAATTCGAATGCCTTGTGTGCCATTTAGTACGGAATATTATTTAAATATCCTGTTCGGTGATACAACCGAATGGATCCAACATTTATAATTTTCAATGTCATATAGGCAAGCAATCGCTTTTAGTAATATTGATTTTGATCTCTCTTGACGCAGTTTTGTTATTTCGAGTGACAATGCGTAAACAAAAAGTTGTTCGTTTATTGGTATGACTTTTAAATCGAATGCGTCATTGGTCTGCGATTTCTCGAAAACATCATGTGAGTTTATTGTTGATCCTCGTCTAATGTAATTGCTATAAGTCTCCTTCCTATTACTCTTTGTTCCTTTCTTTTGAAGGTTAGTGACCCATAAGAGATCAGCAGTGGCACATTGACATATTCGATTTTTAGATAAAAAATAATTTTCTTAATACTTTGTACACACCTTCTCGTTGCATTTCAACCTTGACTTGCCCCTAATGAAAATAGTTTTGGAATAGTATTGATTGCTTCTTTGCGGCTTCACGTTTTTATCTATTTTTTCTATTCCATCACTCTTTGATACCTTGCTGAGTACTATTAATCGTAAAAGAAAACCATAAATATAGCTTTCTCAATCATTTCAGGAACTGTAAAGTGAAACTCACTCCGCAAAAATAGTAGTTTCATGACAATAAATTACTGAACAAAGTAATCTACGTTTCACATAAATATTATGGGTTATCCTAGGTCATTACCACCAAAGTGGAAGGGTTCATTGCTAAAGCTATTGAGTTTTCGTTTTATAATTATCTTGTAGCTTATAACAATAGTTGCATAATTTCTAGTATTTATCCAACCAAGGTGGAGTTTTGTAGTATTATTGAATGTATGATTCAAATGCAATCTTGTAAGTGAAGTATTTTTCGAAGGACACATTCTGCACCTTTTTTTAGGTCCTTGAATTTTTCTCATATGCTATAATCACAAAATGATTCAAAACTAACGCTAAGGTTTAAAGTCTATATGGGTCTTTTACTAGAACAATTAAAACGAAACAATTATTTAAAAAATATGCTTTACTAATAGAAAAATAGTTGTGAAGGTTGATATGACGCAAGTGCTGATTGTTCCCTGATTCACATGTTCGTGCTTATTCCATAGTGTTTTTGATTACTTTGAGACATATTTCGAGCATTATAACTCCTTTGAAGTACCTATGTGTTGTAGTTCAATCTAATGGAAACTAAACGTTTTTACAGCTTTCACTGGAAAATGTGACAGCAATGTCCGATTTTGAGCGACAGTAATGGAAGCTTTCAATATGAACGTTCTGTAGTTCCATCCATTAGCATTATGCATCGTTTTCCATCATTACGGAAGTTTATTTCTGCCTTTTGTTGCTGTAATTGAAAATAAGTGGGCTTATTTTTTAGAGTAGAAGCCTTAAGCTGAATATTCGAACACAGACACGCTGTGGCAAAATAACTCCTGGTAATTAAAAGTAAATTGTGGCGCTTCTTATTCACTGCTCCTTGGTGTATCGCTTTTATCAAATTTTCTAAGCCTCAACGGTATCTTAAAAAAGCGTTAACGATCCTCCACAAAACATATGGAAAATGAGCCCCATACGATTTACCTAAAAAATCACTGTTATATTTCGCACCTGAACAAAAGGTATGCAGGTGTCATCATGACTATTATAGTATTTATATTTAAGAGAAAGTTGATTTTTGTATGCTAATGCTGGAATAGACCTGGCACGAATTGTTTGAAAGTTCAGAAAGCTTATTTAAGCAGTTCGCTTCCTTGTCTTTGATTATGACCTTGTTAAGGTCATGTTCATTTTGAAGGTGAAAGGGAAAGCGCACAAGTGTAAACATTGCATTTGTTGTATCTTACCCATCTTTCCTGCACTGGTGAATGAGTGAAACGACAGATGTTGAATGGATTAGTTTACTGACTACCTCAGGAGCCTTTCCAAGTACAAATCGAATTCTTGAGGCATAAGCCCTTGGAAGTGATAAATAACGAGTTTTATCTATGCTTATGAGATCCCAGACTACAAACAGATAAAAGACTGTGCCGCAATCCATCAGCTATCGGATCTTTAAGTAATTTAGGAATCGTCGTGTCTACCGGATGCGTATCCAGCTATCCAGCACGTACCACCCCAACACGCGCGATCACTGTGATGCACGCCTACGGCTGGAGTTCTTTTGTTTTACATAAAGCTGGCAAAACCGAAACGGGAAAAACCGAGAGAAGCGCAATGAATGTCGCGACGCAACGACACAAGCATCTCATCTCGCTCTATCGAGTTTTGGAGACTGATGAGTATCGTTGCCTGGTGATCCCTATTTTGCATTTTGCTGCTAGCCGTTTGTTCCCTTTTCGAATCCGTTGGATCTAAGGCTTAATAGACCTTCTTTGGAGAAAAGGGCATCTAAAGCGTCAAGTAAGCAGCGTTGCACTTTATTGGGTGTTCAGGCAATTCCCTTATTAGTTTCCCTATTGCAATCATTCTGCAGCGATAGATAACAATTTGCTGGAACAAGCACAGGTAAATCAAGCTTCGGTCATATCCAGAGAGGAGTTCCTCAAAGCTCCTTTTTTTCTGAAACCAGCGACAGTGGCAAAATATTTTAGTACGATACACAAATATTATACTCATTTCCATCACAAAAGGTTACTGAAATCAATAATATACCATAAATAATCGATAGCGTTAACAACTGTATCTATGGGAAACGTATCAATTATACTAAGTGACATATAAATCCGAACACCCAGTTTAAATGGTTTTATTTTAATTAAAGTTGGTGAATGTATTTATCTTACTGTAAGTAACAAGTGAAAAAATTTTCAGCCTTATCAGTTGGACATTCCTGTTTTTATACTGCTTTTTTTTAATTCACTAACGCTCTAAAAATGAATATTTCAGCCGCAGTAAAGAATCAACGTTGGCGGATTTTGGTTCTTGACATCCTTTACGATCGGTTACGATGCCTAGAGTACGGAGACCTGTACGATTTCGCCGAGTTTGATAGGGGCCGTATAGTGGAACTTCGGGAAGCTGGACATTCTTTTCGGGCAATTGCAGTTAGAGTGCAAAGAAGTGTAGTCACTGTGGTTAGGTGTTGTCAGGCATGGCTTCGAGAAGGCCGTACGCAAAGAGCAAGGGGCACTGGACGCCGCCGTAGAACAACAGACCGTGAAGATCGCCGCCTAAGATTATTGGCCTTAAGGGACCGTTTCTCCACTACCAGGTCCATTGCAAATGAATGAATGAAGACCTATTGGCATGCGAAGTGTTTACCGACGAATAAGAAGTTTTTGCTTGTTTTCATACCGGCCACACTGGGTCGTCCCTTTAACTCGAGAACACCGATGTAATCGCCTTGAGTGGTGCAGCCATCGGTCACTCTGGGATCAGGAATGGAACAGTATTGTCTTTAGTGACGAGTCTCGATTTTGTTTAGGCATGCACGATGGTCGGGCCAGGGTTAGAAGGCGACGTGGTGAAAGGAGGAATCCACAGTTTCTTGTTGAATGACATGTTCATCAGACTGTTGGAGTTAAGGTTTGGGGTGCTATAGCTTATGGTTCCAGGTCACCTTTAATCTTCATCAGAGGCAACATGAACGCGCAGCGTTATATCCACGAAGTTCTAGAACCCCATCTTTTACCCTATCTTGACACCCTGGCAGATCCAACTTTCCAACAAGATAATGCCCGACCACATGTTGCAAGAGTCACAATAGACTTCTTTCAACATAATGATATCACATTGTTACCATGGCCACCAAGATCTCCCAACTTATCCCCAATTGAGCACGTGTGGGATATGATGGGTAGGAGATTGTTCAATTTGCAACGTCCTCCTCAGACTCTAGAAGAACTTCGAGAGGAGTTGGTGGTTGCCTGGAATGAGATACCACAGGAGGACATTGACCACCTGATCAGAAGCATGCCTAGGCGCGTTGGAGAATGCGTAGCACATCAGGGTGCATCCACACATTATTAAAGGTCAAAGGGCTTTAAAGCAGTGCAATCATTTTGAAATTTGTATCATTTACTTATTATGCTTCATTAAGTACTTATACAAAATTTTATTAAAATAAAACCATTTAAACTGGCTGTTCGGATTTATATGTCACTTAGTATATTTAGACAAACATTAACTGTTTAGTAAAGATAGTACACAAATAGAAAACAAATGAGTATAGATATCAAAGATAATTAGCTGGAATGCATGGCAGTGATCAAAAATGTAGCTCGGACCGAGTTTCCGCGCTTTTTTTTTCGTCACGGGATCAATTTTCTAAAACACTCAAAGCCGTCCTTGACGATAACATTACTCTTGTGCCGAAATATAATCAAAATCCGAGCTGTAATTTCCTGGTTATAGAGGGGTCAACGATTATCAGGCAAATAGACTGACAATCAGTCAGTCAGGCCAACACAAATGAATGAAATGATTTTTCGTGATGTACAGGTCATGAAACTCAGACTACGGTATTGTGGAGGCCAGGTTTTGAGCAGAACCAGACCGCAAAAGAGATGCTGACTGGGAACGGCTCAGGGACTTTTTCTCTACCTTTAAAATATGAAAGTTTTGCTGACTTGGTTGCGTCGGCTCCCTCTTCGTTAATAGCCGAAATTATCCACGTAGGGATGGAGGAATACGTCACTCATACAGTAAAAGTGCCTAAGCCAAAGTCCAACGGCTGCTTTAACACTGCTCGTCGGCCGCAGCTCGAGGCATCTTCTTAGAGAACACCACTGTAGAGAATATAGGCGACATCATGTACTGGAACAGATATAACGAAGCGGTTCGCAATGACAAAGACCAGCACTATGCAAGAATTAGGTACAAGGCTAATGGTGCAGCGCAATAGCAGTCGGTATTTCTGGACGCCGGAAAAGCAGATCTAAGTGAGCTTCTACTGCTTACGTGCCAATGTCGAGCAATTGAAACCGACTCCATTGCTAAGTGCTTGCTAAGAAATTTGCTGTCAACTACACCTTCGACGTGCCCCGAATGTCTGACTGCCATCGATTCCAAACTTCTCCTACACTACAGAAAGTAAACTTCAGGCATAAAACTGCAAGATTGCTCTTATCACGCGATACCAACTATGCTACTGGTCCGAGTTTAGTTCCTGCCGTTGTGCTGGACCGATGTGCAGAGGAACTGCCCCAGTTCTTCCGCGTCTCTTCCAGATATCGCGAGAATTCAGCACTCATTGAGAAAACTGCAAATATTCCCATTTGCAGCTCATCTCAACAACTACAGGCATATATTTCTGCTTTCTGTTATAAGTGAAGATGCGCATAAATCGGGAACTTCCGGATTACCATGAACGCGCCACGGCTTGATTAGCGGCTTCCGGCACCAGCCTTCTACAGAGGATCTCCTAGCTTACGTCACGCAACTGTGCTATAGAGATGGCAAAATCCTGGTAATTTATAAATCGGTAAGAATGATCGGTAATTTTCGGTAACATTCGGCAGTATTGGTAATATTATAATAAAAAAGAGGAATAAGTATTTTCTTATAAAAAATTGTATTCTTTGGGTATGTCCGACCCGCCGACCATAGTCTGAATTTCTCATAATAAGCCTTCCTAAAATATATAAATTATGAATATTTTCCATTACTGCTTTCACTAGCAGGCCTCTCCAACTCGAGCACTTGGTGCTGGTGCGCTCCGGTGCTGAACCCAGCGGCACCGGTGCCGTTCCCCCTCCACCTCGACCGCACAGCCGTTGCGACAGAGAGAAACATATTAGCCGACAGTCTCTCGGGCGTAGGCCATTTCTTAATAGGACAAGACAAAGTGGACAGGTTTTTTAGCGTTTTAAAGTGCATCTGTTTTTAAACGATGTCATTCAATCCTGCATGGAAGAAGCCAATTTTTTGTAAATACTGATGGAAAAGCAAAATGTTTAATTTGTCACAAGGTATTGAGGTCAGCCCTTTTAAGCTCTGAAGAGGTAATTATTAATTTGTAATTTGGCATAGTTGATTATTATTAATGGTGTCGTAATGCAAGTTATATTGTTGCTTTGAAAATCGCAAAAAGTGGGAGACCGTTTACTGACGGTGCCCTTGTCAAATAATGCTTAGTGGGGTGTGCAGAAATATTGTGCCCATCTCCTGTAAGCAACTTTGAGACAATTAGTATGTCCGAGCAAACAATTTCTCGTCGGATACTTGAACTTGTTGCAGATTTAAATGAACAACTGCGGGAAAATGTACCCATTTTGAGCAGTATTCTATAGCTCTCGATGAAAGTAAAGACATTTCTGATACAGCATAATTAGCTGTTTTAGATAGAGGTGTCGAAATAGTCTTTACTGTCACCGACGTACTACTAGACGTTATCCCGCTCAAAGATACAATGCCCGGAGAAGATTTTTTTGATGCTGTAGAATACACAATTGATGATATGGGTATACTACTCAAAAGTTTGCGTAGTGTTGTTACTGATGGAACGCCAGCAATGTTACCGGAAGCACAAGGTTTTACTGGGCGAATGAAAATAAAAGTTCGCGACGCTGGGCTACCTCCGATATCATCCGTAAACTGCATATTGCATCAGGAACAACTATGTGCAAAAACCTTCCGTAATTTCAAATCTATTATAGTTGTAGTAATAACATGTGTCAATTTCTGCAGAAAGCAAGGTCTCAACCACGGCAGTTTGAAGTATTTTTAAAACACCTGGAAGCAACTTACGGTGAAATACCGTTTTATTGTGTTACGCGCTGGTTAAGCTGCGCAAAAGTGCTAAATATTTTTTTAAATCATTGACGACGCTGAGATGTTTATGAAAATGAAATTTTTACGACGCCATCTTCAGAGCTTTTCGAAATAGAACCGCCGCAGTTCCAAATGGAGCTGATTAGGCTTCAATGCGCTACGATCGTTAAGGTTAGATACTACCACTACAATAGTAATTTAATTTCGTTTTATCAAGGTGTTAAGCAGCAAGATTTTCCCAAAATTCTTGCACTGGCCTTAGAAACTTGCTCCATGTTCGGTACAACGTACTTCTGCGAGCAGATGTTTTCTTTAATGAATTTAAACAAAACTAAAAACAGGTCTTTGTCTGATGTGTCCTTAGAGGCGATACTCAGAATTTCCACTGCTCAAGCCACTGTACCAAATCTTAGAAAACTTGTTCAGTCGAAAGGCTGTCAAAGATCATCTTAAGAATAAATGTGTTTACGTCGAAATTATGAACATTATTTTATCACCCGCGCGTTGACTCGATCAGACCAATTCAAATCTCAATACGAATGTCACTCCACTCATTTTCCGTTGTGGCTGGGAGCCGGCGAAATTAAACCTTATCGCGGATTTTACTAAACTTAGTAATAATATGTAGTTTCAAATTAAATGAACAAAAAGGGCTTGGTATGTCGATGAAAGTACCTGTCATATCCACTTGAAGATACAACGTGACGGTAGGATTTTACCATAACCTATACGTATATCAGCGGTCATGACGTTTCATATTCATTTTACATACATACATACTTTCAAACATCTAGAACCCTGGTGTCAAACTGACAGACTCAAATGAGCTTTTAAATGCAAGCATAAAGCATACAAACAGGATGTACTATTTTGATCTATTTGCATTGCCTGCTATAGCTTTCAGTCGGTACGTCAGAAACTTCTGGCGGAACTCAGTTTGTCATACCATATCTTTAAATCGGTATGGCAGGTACTTCTGGCAGGTTGCGCCCCGTCTTGCTGAGCTCTTCTTGTTCATTTACTTAAAAACTACAGATTATTACTAAATTTAGCCGAATCCTCAATGCCACCAGCTCCGGGTCAATTCTATTCGCACGGTATTACGGTTAGCACAACACCTTCCTCGCGATGCGTATGCCGCTGCCTAATCCCTCCCCCACCTTCACGGAGTCACCCCGTAGCACTGTGCTGCGAGCGGTGCTCGGCGCTGCACTGGTGGCACCCGAGTTGGAGAGCCAGCACTGAAGGATGAATAACAAAGCAAACTTCAAATTCCCGATCCCCCATTACAGTGAATGTTAAATGTAATAAGAGGTTGAAAGATACCAAGACATAAACCCTAGAAGGCATTGAGTGTTGGTTGCGGATTGTACACAAGCTGCTATTTTAGAATCATAATTTTTTATTGTCTTTTTAATTGAAAAGGTGTATACATACTATATTAATAAAATCATAAATATTTCTCAAAATAGGTAACATATATCCTTAAACAAAAAACAAACTGAATACAAACACACTTTACTGACATTGTTTTAAGACCTCTGTAATTAGTAATAATCTGTAAAAGGTACTCTCTACAAACAAATAACAAAACAGGCATGGGAAAGGTAACCGATAATAATAAATCAATCATCAATATCAGATGCTCCAGTTTCACAGCAGGATGTAGTAGTGTGAACAGAATACTTTCCGTCTTCATTATCGGTTGATGAGGATTCATAATTTTCATTAATTTTGAGAGTTCAGGAGTTGGCAAAGTAATGGCGACAGGATTTTGACTTGGCCTTACTGTTGGCCCTTTCAATATATATGTATAATATAACAGCAAATATTACACCTAACAGAAGCCTTAATGCCAAGTAATCATAGGTTTTCACATGTACAGCCCAAGGACTGAGGGTCGACTGACTAATTCTGACAGGAAAATAATTCACGCTTCAGCACACACCATACGCTCCGACTCATATCACAGGACCACCGCGCTAGGATCTGAGAATATTCCCCGTAATCTTACCAAGCGAATATTTTCAGTGGAACGTAGGCGATATATCTCTCCTACCGCTATGTCAATGGGATTTCTTTCCCCAGTTTAAAAAAAGGAGGGGAATGCTTTCGTTACCGTATTGAATTACGAATATATATTAAGTGACATATAAATCCGAACACCCAGTTTAAATTGTTTTATTTTAACAAAATTTTGTATAAGTACTTAATGAAGCATGAAAAGTAAATGATAACAATTTCAAAATGATTGCACTGCTTTAAAGCCCTTTGGCCTTTAATAATGTGTGGATACACCCTGATGTGCTACGCATTCTTCAACGCGCCTAGGCATGCTTCTGATCAGGTGGTCAATGTCCTCCTGTGGTATCTCATTCCAGGCAACCACTCCTCTCGAAGTGCTTCTAGAGTCTGAGGAGGACGTTGCAAATTGAGCAATCTCCTACCCATCATATCCCACACGTGCTCAATTGGGGATAAGTCGGGAGATCTTGGTGGCCATGGTAACAATGTGACATTATTATGTTGAAAGAAGTCTATTGTGACTCTTGCAACATGTGGTTGGGCATTATCTTGTTGGAAAGTTGGATCTGCCAGGGTGTCAAGATAGGGTAAAAGATGGGGTTCTAGAACTTCGTGGATATAACGCTGCGCATTCATGTTACCTCTGATGAAGATTAAAGGTAACCTGGAACCATAAGCTATAGCACCCCAAACCATAACTCCAACAGTGTGATGAACATGTCTTTCAACAAAAAACTGTGGATTCCTCCTTTCACCACGTCGCCTTCTAGGTATTCCGTGTTCTGCAAACCATTCATTTGCAATGGACCTGGTAGTGGAGTAACGGCGGCGTCCAGTGCCCCTTGCTCTTTGCGTACGGCCTTCTCGAAGCCATGCCTGACAACACCTAACCACAGTGTCTACACTTCTTTGCACTCTAACTGCAATTGCCCGAAAAGAATGTCCAGCTTCCCGAAGTCCCACTATACGGCCCCTATCAAACTCATTAAGTTGACGAAATCGTACAGGTCTCCGTACACTAGGCATCGTAACCGATCGTAAAGGATGTCAAGAACCAAAATTCGCCAACGTTGATTCTTTACTGCGGCTGAAATATTCATTTTTAGAGCGTCAGTGAATTAAAAAAAAGCAGTATAAAAACCGGAATGTCCAACTGATAAGGCTGAAAATTTTTTCACTTGTTATTTACAGTAAGATAAATACATTCACCAACTTTTATTAAAATAAAACCATTTAAACTGGGTGTTCGGATTTATATGTCACTTAGTATATTACGGGTAGCATTCCGAAGAGGAATCGTACGCAACCAAGATTGAAGGTAAAGGATATTTTTAAACGAATATTGGCATGCAAATGGATTTAGAAAAAGGTTAAATTATGATTATATCGTGTGTAATACCGTAACACCAGCCATTGTTTTGGACTTGCTTACTATCCGGAAGAAGCGCTATATTTGCACAACTGATTATCAACAGTTCTATTTTAAAGTTACTCTACCTTTATATTTCCATTATTGTAAATAGCCTGGCCAAACCAGCATCAGTAAATGCGAAATTTTGAATACTACTCACATAAGAAGGTTTGTCAGGCCGAAGTAACTATGTGATATACTTCTTCAACTGGAAGGGGCGGACTAGTTTATCAAGATTATAAGCAAATACAAAGAGGCAGTCCAGTCCACAGCTGCTCATTCGTCTAACGAAGAAGGAAATTACAGCGTCATAAAACATAAAATATATAAAAGGAAACTTGAACAATGGGAACAATCAACGAACACAAACAAAGCTTCGTCTCTCTATGTTACTGTAACAGACGTAGGCGGACCAAGCGCTTGTCCTTATTTTACACATTTAAATTTAACTGGCTGCTATTTGCTCCTCCTCGCAACTTTGACGAACAAACGAATAGAAGTCGGGAAGGGTTGTACCGTTTGTATAACAATTCTAGCAAGTTAGTTTATACGTGGGTAAACACACATTTAACATTAAGGTCATTGTGCCTGACCTTTCTGCGATTCGATTTTTGATCAACCTGTTGTGCTTCCCACACCAATCGGCGAGGAAGTACCCTGAGGAGGAAATATTTTGAAGATCAGACACTACGTTTGTTTCTTTTACACGCCGAAGCAGCCGCGTAGGCAGAATCCTAAAAACCAGGGTACCGTGGCTGCTACGAGAAGCTTAAAGAAACTTTGTTAATCCGATTTTTGAACTACCTAAAATTATTAGAACTCGTTTGAGCCACCTCAGGCAGATTGCTTCTCAATCTCGATACCTTACGGACAAATTAGTGGCCGTATCGGCCTGTTCTGGATGCACAAGCAGTGTTGTCAGAGCGAAGTTTAAAATATCCGTCACACGTACCGCAAAATTCCGCTATATGCCGCTACGGTCTAAAAATTTAAGGGGGGGGGGGAAGGCTTAAAATAAACAACAAATATATTTTTTACATATTTACTTTTTTTTTAAACACGGTCTAAAAACAGTACTAAAAGTACAAACAGTAACATAATATAATTGCAATTTTTCGTAAAAACATAAAAAGTATACCTCTAAAAAAACAAAACTGTCTTAGGTTTAGAATGAGGAACTAATAAAAAAATAGAAACTATCACCAATATCTTAATCTTAATAGAAAAAAAAAAACAAAAATAGGGACAAAGAAGAAGCGGAAACGTGGAAATGCCTACGTTTGCTTATTTTATTCACAGTCAGAATCAGAAATTATTTCTTCTTCAGCTTGTTCTTCCTTATTTACATTATATAAATTCTTTTTATATTTGTTTAAATGATTCTCATTAAAACTATAGGATAAACAGCACTGTTTTTTTTGATTTCAAGTCTAATTTAATTGTAAGTAGTGCAGACAAAGTTGATGGTACTATTTTATTTCTTTTTTTTGTTTTGTAATCAAGCTATATACAGGGTAACTTTGAAGTTGAGTCATTAATTTTCAGATAATGATTGTAGAAGGAAGATAAACCAAAATATGTGTGTAAAAATAAAAAAAAAATTTTTACCTTGTTTTATAAAGTATCCTCCCGACAAGTATTTCAGTGCGGACCTGTATTTGATCGTGAGGTCTTGGAGCACCGGCATGCAGTCCCCTGTGTGGTCTTAAGTCACCTGATTCACGAGCCCGTTGTACTACATTAACAAAGGCACGAGGGGTTGGTTGCACTCGATTGGGAAACCGATCCGCATAAACATGTGCCATTTTTTATTTCGTTTGAGCCACGCAACAGACATCACTATTCAAACGCGTTACCGATAGACACTGACTGTATACAACTGACTAAAATAATTGTAAAAACATCGTTCCAAATTCTTTCGCTTTTTTGTTTCCGATGCGATGAACCAAACACGAGCACATAATATTATTATTGAGACAGGGCGGTACTCAAACTTCCAAAGGGCTATAACTTTGTTACTTTAATTTTACCAGAAAAATGGTAAAGGAAAAAACATTTCTTTTGATCAGATCTACTCACTGTTAAAATAAATGACTCAACTTCGAAGAAATATAAAAAATTTTAATTTTGACTTTTTGAAATATTCCTGTAATTCTTCAAGAACACACTGCCTTTATCCCGCGCGCTACGCAGTCTCACTACTGATCACCCTGTGTACTGCGCTGCTTTTGACCGGGCTATTTGGTTATTCGTAGCAACATGCAATGGAGACATCCAGATAGTCAGATACAGCGTAAAGTTAATTAGATCGTCGCGGATTAAATGGAACTTCCGACGTTTTTACGCCTTCCCTTCTGCAAAACAGATACTCCGCTTTGAACGCGCAGGGATTAATCTTTGCACCAGACGAGTGGATTATACACAGCGCGACCACATCAAGTTGACGTCTAAAGTATTTACAATTCATGCTGCTAGCAGTCGAAAGTACACAGATTTGAGCGTTGTAGTACATAAGTAGACGTTTATAAAGTTATACTCACAAGAAGATATTACACCATCTGGGTCACCGATTTGACCGGAGCTCTATGCATGGAAAGAGTCCTACAAGTGTCGTTCGTATATTCCTAAAGTCTTGAGATGAAGAAAATAAGTGAAAAATTCCTCGCGAAAGTGTCAGCCTGGCAAAGTGTTTGTCAACATAAGAGATTTTTTCGCGAGATCCCGTAGTGAACCGTAGCGAGAACAGATGGAATTTCCCATTCCTCTCGAAGTTTTGACAGTTTCAAGTTACACCGGGAGTGGTTAGATGGCGCAAGTTGCGCAGAATGTTAGCTTTAATCTCCTTGATAAACTTAGCTGCCTTGTTTGAATCTGAAATAAAAAACCGATCGTTTTTTGTGCAATGTACATATATATCAATAAAATCAATCCTTTGATATGACAAGTGCGGTTCATATATCTTCGAGGACCTCCTCCCTCGTCATTTAAAATCAGGTGGACGTGTTTCTCCATTTATGATTTAATAATTTAACTCAATTTTGGGCACTGCGAAGACAAATTTTCAATTGAGATGCCTGTTTTTTAAATGAAATTGACATAAGACCTGTCACCCGCTAGTACCTCACGTTTATGCGGGTACCCGTACCACGTGATTTTTTGACATTCGGACGACGTCACATCCGTCTTCCCCTATTCCCGTTCTTCGCGAAAATTTGAGTATCAGTTCCCGGTAGTGCAGTGTGCTACACCGTGGACTCGCGAAAAAATCCTTATAATTATAAGCTATGAAATTATGAATGATAATTGTCATAAAAATAATATACATATATTCAACTTGCACTGACAAGCGTTTGAGCAAGCACAAAGTTTTTCCAACCTTTCAAATGAAGAACACCTAATTTACATATTAAAGAATATCTCATTGGTTAGTAAGTTTCGATGTAAATCATGCATATTTAAAAATTTCTGAAAAAGTGGTGCTGCTAACTGATAATGGAATAATGAATGAAGTCGTATGAACAGTACCATTTCTTTTTCAAGAAAGTCTCTGACTTTCCGGCGAAAATAAACATCGATCGGTTGACCTATTGCAGTGCATTTCTAAGGAATAACTTTTAGAGTACATGTTGCCAGTTCCTGCATTCAAGCATTTTTTAAACTTAAACAAATAATAAACCGTCTTTTATTAGAAAAAACAAATTACAGATAATGCATATATTATTATCCATAATTAGATTATTGAGCAGCTTAATGGAGAAGTTTAGCTATGACAGATATTCTTACACTTAACCATTTACTGCATAAGAATAATAGATGGTAAAAAAGTACCGCTGTAAAGACAACAAAAAGGTGGAAAATGCCCATGTAACTGATCACAACCTAAACAAAAATTAGCTTAAAAATATAATGCTGTCGAAAAACACCTTTAAGAAGCACCATTGAGCAGAAGAGCTTTTAAGTGTTTTTTAAAACTATACAGCGGCAGGCTTTTTGTTCTGTAATCTAAGCTATTGTACAACATGCATGCATTATATGAGAAGGACGTTTTCATCAATAAACACACCTAGACACTTGACACTTTCAGAAAAAGGAAGATTTTGATTGTTAATAGACATACTCAAGGAAGCTTTGACTTCGGCTCTTCTGTGATTTGGACAAAACAACACAGCAGAAGATTTAGAATCATTAACGGTTAGGCTGTTATTGGCTGAGTAGGTGCAAATAGAGTCAATGTCCTCGTTAATTTCCATAGTAGCAGTAGCAATGGCAAGACTGACCCTTTTGAGGAAAATATCTTCCTTATTTTTACACTTTCCAAGTTACAAATGAGTCAAGGATTAGACGTCAGACAGACAGGTAGGTCGAGAGAAATGAGTTACATGGTTTTTCGTTGTCTACATGTCATGTAACATACAAAAAATATAATATCTCAATTTTCGCGATCAAAATACTTCTTCACCAGTAGTAGGTAGAAAAAATGAGAAGTGGAAATTCAATTTAGTTGAAATATCAAACCGACGTCCTTCAGATGTGTACGTCTATAAAGCATCGTATTACGTTATCAGATTTTCTTTTGAGGATGGTACTGGTATCGAAACGATAGTGCATTTGCTACAAAGTATGTTTAGAAATGTGTGTTTTTAAGTCCTATGTTTACATTTTTAAGAAATTTAACGATAATAATAACCATAAATCGGTTTTCCTTATAAGACTCGGAAGACATATTTATTGTAAATTGTAAACCCATTCCAACTTTCTCAATTAGGATGTTTGAGTAGCGTTTATGCCTCACGCATCCAAAAAATCTGTGATTCAAATCAGATGCTTGGCCATCATCATCACAAAGGGCGTATTTCAAACCTAATCTACGTAAGTCTTCGTCATAATTGGAGAATATTTTTTCACTAACCTTGTATTCAAAAATATGTGGAGTTTTTTCTGATAGCTCTGTTAATCAAATAATAGTGGTTCTGGACCACAGTGTTTCCCAATATGCCATCAATTTATTATTAAAGCAAACAAAAATGTCTTCAGTTATATATAATTGATGCGTGGTTTGTACGTGGGCAGCTTGTTTGGCTGCCTGATCTGTTCTCTCGTTTCCTAGTATTCCCGTACAGCCCTTTACCTAAACAAGGAATACACCACAACCCCCTTTGGTTAAGTCGTGTATAAGTGTTCTAATTTTAATAATAAGTAATGTTTGGACAATGTTCCATTGAGGAGATTCAGCTATTGATATAGTCTCTACTGTAAAAATGGAACTCAAATTCTTTTATATCTACGATGAATCTATTGCTAAGAAAGGAGCTGACGATGTCTGTTCTATGCTGTATCACTTTTTTATAACATCCTGCCTATGGAAGTAAAAGATCCTGCCATTTGCTGTAACTCCTGTGCAGGGCAAAATAAAAACTTTACAGTTATTCGGTTTTTGCATAACTTGGTTACCAAGAAAAATCGTTTTACTACTGTGAAAGTAATATTCCCGATCAGGGGGCATTCATACCTCGAGTGTGATAGAGATATGAGTCTCGTGAACCAAAGAGCATACACTGAGGTACCGGATGACTGGAGAGACGAATTGAAAAATTGCCGTGTTCAAGCTACACCATTTGAAGTCATTGAGTGTGGCAAAAATTTTGATTTTCAAGATTGGATTACGTTATTATCGCTGTTTTATCCAACGAAGTGCCCCTTTCCAACCCGACCAGTCAGGATGCTCAAGTATTGTAAACAGAATCCTCGCGTAGGTTTTCACAAATCGACATACATGGGCCTATATGCCCTAAATTTGACAAGGTAATTCGGAAGAATCTAAAAAAGACGCAAAAAGCTCAACAAAAACGAGAAGAGGACAGATTGAGAAAACTTTACCAGGGCCCAATCCCAATTAAAATGGAAGGATCTGCAGGACCTGACCAAATTTCTAGAGAAAGCAGATTCCAGGGCATTTTATCAACAGTTAATATCTCTAGATCATCCAGAAGACAGCAGTGATATGAGGATGATCCGCCAATACATGCTTAAAGCAGGGGAAAAGTGGCACGAGTCCAGAGTTGAATATCAACTTTTGTTTGTTACGCTACTAGTTTTGAGTAAAAGTTCATTTTGTAAAATCTATTTTACCAATAAACACACTGTTTAGCAAAGATATTCGACTTATTTTTTCATCAATTTTACTTTCCAACAAGTAAGTAAACCTTAATTACCGATTTTCTCAAAATCAGTCCGGATGGACTATTGTCGTTATTCCCCGGTACCCTTCATATGCAACCAACAAGGTGTGTACTACCTACTCTGCAAGATGGCATTTTATTGGTTTTTTTTGACGCTTTATAGGTATTTTACATAATACCCATGCCGATTACGTTATAGGCTTGCCATCACGTATTTTTAGTAAGGCAACTTTGTTAAAAGTGTTCATGATATCAACTAGGAACTTTGATCTAAATGATAACTTCAAGTGTTAAGCTTGCAGATCCATATTATATCGTTAATTTTTTTGCTGTATATTCGCGAGGAGCTAACTAATTCTCTACTTAAATGAATACTCACAATTGTGACATTAATAATGATCTAATTAGACGCTTAGAAGGCCAGGCGGGCCTCATTCATAATGATATCTCATCTAATTCAACTTATAACTTCTATAGTATTCAGCTTCACAGCAGATTCTACAACTGATTTCTATGCGTTGAGTTGGTTAAATAATGAGGTTCCACTTTGAATTCATGAGCAGAAACAAACAGTTTCCCTAGCTTTCCCCCAAAAAAAATCTCACCTTGCTACACTGCTGTTGCTCGAGACTGGGCGACCTCTAAGGTTTTTTTATTAACTCGTTTTTCAGTTCATATTTTGCTACAAGTTAAGCAACTTCCCCTTGTCTCAGATAGTGGAAACTTTAAATTCAGCTCACTATTGCTCACTAGGATACTAAGCTACTTTTTAGTTTGTTTCTGCTTGCTGGTGTGCTCTAATATTATACTAGGAAAATCCAGTTTTAAGGCTAAGGGTATTTGATGGTTATCTAGAAATTATGCCATTTTTCGGTTGTTAACTAACTATGACAAAACCAGTGTTTGAATCATGGGGTAATATGAAGCGTGATATTGATGTTAATTTTATGCAGATTGTGAGAATATTTTCAGATTTAACATTGTATTTCTGTTACAGGTAACTAGAAAAAAGACTTTCAACATACATTTCGTAAGTAGTTGTTCTACATGCATGCTTCCAAGGTCATATTTGGTGAATCAAAATAGAAATAAGCGAAGACACCATCTTGCTGCTTGATAGGCTTTATGTGATGCTTGAACGGTGGAATATTAGTTAACACATGCAAAATACTATGTGGGTGTTTAAGAAGATTCCGTTCCACGCAGAAACCGTGACCGGAAACCGCGCTCGCGCATAAAGCTTCTATGTCTATGACTGTGAGATATTCAAATTCAAATACAAAGACTAATACGGATGACATTTACGCCAGTATTCGTCATTTTTTCACAATGATTGTTAATTTGAGTTATCCTAAGAGTATTTTCACGTATTCAGCGTCATGTTAACGGACGTCGGCCTGATAAAGCTCACGTAAACTTATCAGCCCAATTTCATGCAGAGCAGAGGTTGTATTTCTGTAATTCAAATATGAATAAAATGAACCGATCGATATCGATTCCAGTTTCCCATCGTAGTCTAGTCAAAATGATTTGTTCAACAAATTGGATGGTATTGAGTTGAAAAGCGATTGAGAGTGAGTACAGCCATTTTGGAACAATTAGTAGGACTTCTGGAGAACATTCGGAACCGTCAGATTCTGTGGCCAGAAGAATACCGGTTTTTATGGCGCTGGATCATTTGACTTAAACGTTTGAGCCTATTTCCATATGCCATACTCCACATTTTCTCGGGTAATTATTTCTTTTACACAAGATATTGCGGGATTAAGCCTACGATTTATTGAAACATCCAAGACTCAGGAGGAACAGATATTTTTCCACCGGAATCTATTATATCTTCATTAAAAACTCCGTTGGCTTTTTTATTTCTCGACGGTGTTGCAATACCTACCCACCAACGATATCTCGGTAGCTGGCATACACCTGTTTTACACGCGTGTTAAGTCTGTTGCTCAAGATTGTATGCTTCCTTAAATTAAGTTTGTTAAACGGCCAGTGAAACGAATTCAGTTACCTTCACCCGACGAAGCCGTTTTGGTAGCAGAGAACAGTTGTTACATTTTCTAATATTTACAATACTAAACACTAGCAGACCACTTCCTTCTAATTTTCTCACCATTGACTGTTTATTTAACTTTGAATTCATTCAGGTCCACGTATTGATTTCGTCTCTTTTGGCGGATCTGACACAAGTCTGAACTTAGCAGTAACCGATAAAAGGTATTTCTGTTAACTGGGCCGGTCTTACTTCCCACGCCAATTGGCGAGGAAGTATTGTAATCGAGAAAAATTAAATGAACAATTTACTCTTTCTTTTGGATGTTACACAATCTGTACAGTACAGCTCGGATACTGATATCACTTTCACAGATTTCTACTGTAGCTAGGATAAAGACGCAGTTTTCAAAAATCCATCAGGTGGAGGCGAAGCTAAGGGGAAACATGATAAAACATCACCCAGACTTTGATAACTGATGTTTTGGAGACTTTAGTTAATTTTTTGGAAAAACATTTAGGAGGGTAATAGGAGGTAATAGCGGTGAAGGAGGTGAAGGTGGGCATACCTAAATTTTTTGGTGTTAATGTATTTATGCACCCATATGTATATTTATTTATTATGTCTTAGTAAAAACACACGAGAAGATAAACTATCACAAGGGAGGTCGGGTCTTGGTAGCCCTAGTATCGCGACGTCGACCGCTCGCGCATTTGAATATCCCCGCATCAGATATGGGCGTCCGTAGAAATTTTCTTCAGTGTCGCCCACTAGACATGGCACGGGGAAACCTTTTCTATATCACGAATATGTATCAGCCCCCAACATGGGAGGGGCATATTTCAGGAGGCAGCCAAATTCTCGGGAGAGGCCATGCCATTGTGTGAGCCCATTTGGCTGTTTTGATCTATTGAATTCTTTTGTTATACAAGCTTGTAGTTAACTTCTTCCTAAGAGGGTCTTGACTTGCGTCGATCACAGTCTTTTATAAACTCATGGCAACATTGCGTGGAAAGTGCAGTGTCGACCTGCCTGACTTCACTTTTTATTGTAAAGCTTCCTTTCCACAAAAACTCCAGAAAAGATGGAATGAAATGAAGATTCCAACTTTTCTGCACAATCACAGAAAGGGGGTTACCATTAGCTTCCGGTAGCTCAGTCGGTGGCATGAAGACATCTACAGGCGTGTAGCTGTGTGTCGACCATGGCATGGCTAGAGGATAGAAGAACAAATAGAACACAAAAATTTAACAGATTTTATTAAACTAGAAAAGCATTTTCATTACATTTGAGAATTAACATTGTTGAAATTTTAATGAACAAAATAAAAGATTTAAATCTTTGGCGCTGTTACAAAATTATCCACTTATCTTTCGCTAAGCTGGTCCATTTTGACTGGACTGAAGCGAGGATGGCCAAGGGCTTCAAGTGGAGGTCCCAGTTATGAGGGGTGACCTCATATTTAGTGGCTTCAAAACTAGATGTAGGCGAAGGATGCAGTGAAGTTGAACTTAAACGTGATCTTCATCAAAGATGAAGCTGTAAGTGATGGCGCTGCCAAGGCACATGCATGGCAAAGTGATGGGCCAAGCAATAGGTAAGCCAAAGTCAAAGACAAAGGAAGGCAAAGTCAAAGACAAAGGCAAAGGCAAAGTCAAAGACAAAGGAAGGCAAAGTCAATGACAAAGGCAAAGGGGGTGGCCCCAATCTGAAAAAGAACTGTGTGCATTAGCAACGTGCCCCAATGGCCAAGGTATTTCCAATCTCAGTCTGCCTCAAAAGAGAACCAACGATTTTCTAGGTTAGAATTACATTACATAGTTTGATAAAATCAAACCGAAAATTGGAAATGCCTTTCATAAAATAAAATCATGAAATAGCAAAAAAAGCGTAAAACAAGATGGTGGTAATCAAAAATTTTTCCACATGCTTCTGATATAAAAACACAAATATCGAATATTCATAATCAACGTACTCATAATTTCACTGAACTATGAATATATATATATATACGCACACAGAGGTAAATTCGATGTGGATCGATTTCTACCTCGATTTGATTAAAGTTATGGCGAATGATCGAAGTAGTCGAAAATGACGTTCGATGGATATTTTAAAATCGTACAAGAAATAAACCACTTACATATCGATTATCTATAAACTACAGGCAGATCCAGCAATAAAACTGTATAGTATTATAAAACTCACCATTTTATCCTATTTAGACACACATTTTACAAAATGCTAGCACGTGGTGCTATATGACATGCTACAGAGAACAAAATTCTCAGCTGTTGTTAGATCGGCGGCTGAAGTGAAAAGGAGGCGCGAGGAAGATCACAGATCAGGAACTCCGCATCAAGCGCGCTCCAAGCGGAAATGTTTCCAAGTAAAAAAGCTAGAGATAGGATAAGCTAGGGATGGGATTAATGAGTTGCGATTCTGAAATGAAAATCGAGAAGTGATTTAATAAATACAATCGGACGGTGAAACCGTTACATTATTAGACGATGCTTATAGATGAATGAATTATTAATTATGAGGAAAATATTAACAAGGTGGTACTTATCAATGCGACAGGTGAGTTAGGTGAATATCGCGGTTAGCGGATAAACGCCCATGCCTCTTCCTGCTTAACGTAGTTTTTTATAATTTGAATTTGAGTATTTCACAGTGACACCGATAAATTGTATATCAGAGCAATACCAATAGTAAATGAATTTTTTTCATCTATAGCGCATAACCTGTGCTATTGTTGAACCACTGCTCACGACAGCAATTACGACGCATCTAAACAAAGAAGGTTCCAACGTACCAATTCAATTTCCGTTTTGGTCTAAGTAACCTCTCCACAAAGACCTTTCCCAGTCGTAATGTATCCTTCCGTCGACCAGGCCGCCACATCGGCACTGGTTGCTCTCTACCTCGCCTTTTCCCAATTTACATACGATCTCTCGGACGACACTCGGCAGTCCAGCCGCCATCGGCAGACTGTCGAAATGGATTATCAAGTAGCAAAAACAAACATCCACCCTTTGTATGTACGCCTCAGCTGTGCTGGTCGCTGATGCTTGATCTTGCGCGTTGGACGACGTGTTTATTTTTACTACCCACGCCTGAAGGCGCACCCAAATGACATTTTGTTGAAATCGGCTACTACCCAAGAAAAATCTACCTATATTTTTCATATTCTAGTAATTATATCCTTGAATGATGTCCGAAAAAGTTGTATCGTCTCGAGAGCTGAATCCTTTGTCAAGAATTGGTAAGTACGCAGCAAATTTCGGCCCCAATAGATCTTAGTCCAAGAGATGGTATTGGTTGGTTTAGAACTACAAAAAATACACGTCTAAAAAGTACTTGAAGAAAACTTGAGGTCCAAGAAAAATCCAGAGGTTATAGCAAAATATGACCTCCTTGTTAGGTTCTTTTTTGGGCATATTGATAGGTAAAAATTACCTCAATAATGGCGAATAAAAATTCCTTGTAAACTTCCAACATAGACTGGTGAAAAACAAGTCTACTAAATAACCCTACTGTACACAGTGAGGTGACAAGGGTACTATTAGTAAATGTTTGCATAGATTTCGACATTGAACATAACTTTAAAAGAAAATGTTCTCATGTTACGAACTTGAAGTGTCTGACGTTAAAGTTACTGATCTTTAATGAGAGTTTGGTTCTCGGTTCTTTTAATTTTCCTATGGGTGCTAGTTTCTTCAGTCACATTTAAATCGAGTTTAGAAGATTAAACCGAAAGATGCCTAAGGTACATTGCAAAACTACCGGGTTATTAAAAGAGACTCAGCTATCACGATTTTTTTAAGTGCACGTATTATACCATTCAGTTGGCCCAACTATTGAAATCTTAGTTTTTTCCTTATCAAACACAAATAATAAAAATGTAGCAGGGTATTATAGGTTTAAAATATTAACAATGAGTATTTTGATAATATGTAGTAGGAAACATCAACTTTATCACTCCCTAATCAAATTTGCAGCATAAAAATAACACATGTTGCAATTACAGCATATCAATCTATGTTCATTTCAATGCAAAATAAGTCTATAACGCATAGGTGGCTGTGAAAAATAAAAGCCATGACAATTGTTTTTATTAATCACAGCTGTCAGAATACGTTTAAAATAGTTTTGGGAGAAAATTCGGTTACTGATAATTAAATTCTTTAATTCTGGGAAATCAAACTCAGAAATTGCAACTTTGTTAGACATATCGCGGTACAGAAATATTGTTAGAAGATATAACGTAACTGGTTCAGTTAATATTAAGCCACGATATGTGAAAAAAAGTAATATCACAGATGCCGACCGAAGAGCATTAAGAAGAATAATCGTAAAAACAGGCGTGCCAATTATTTACAATTAAGTGCTCTGTGGAGTGACGCTGTTGGAAGAAGAATTTCGAGGTCCACAACTCATACAGAGGCCCACAAACTGGGATTTAGCACTTGAAAGGTAAGTTTTCTTATAAAAAAAGTGAAGTAGAAACCCCAAAGGTGCACAACATGTTTATAGGCCAAAGAAAAGCCACTATTAACTCCACTGCAAAAGAAAAATCGGCTTAGATGGGGTAAAGAACATAGACAATGGACACCTCAACAATAGTGTGCGATACAATGGAGTGATGAGGCCCGATTCGAAGTTTGTTTTGGTGACAGTCGCAGTAGAGTTATTCGTAAAAAAAATGAAGCATTCCATGTTCACTGTCTGAAGAGAAAAGTGAAATTTCTAGCATCCATTATGGTCTGGGGCAGTATGTCATCAAAAGGAGTAGGAAAACTTCATTTTATTGATGGAAATATGGATACAAACAAATATTTGGCAATTTTAGAAGAATCGCTTTTACCAGTGATGGAAGAATGTTTGACATCCGGCCAAGATTTTGTGTTTCAGCAAGATGGTGCAGCGTGCCGTACCTCAAAAAAGGCTATACAATGGTTGGAAGAAAATAATGTACCACTTTTGAAATGGGTTTCTATCAGTCCAGATCTGTCACCTATTGAAACTTTGTGGCACGAGATGAAAAAGGTTCTACGACAACATCCTGCTCGTACAATCACCGAACTGAGACAAAAGAAATATGGATTGTTTTACACCAAATTTTTGCCAAAACATAGTTAACACTATGCCCCAAAGAATTTCAACCGTAATAAAAAATAAAGGTGATGTTACCTAATGCTAATCTTTCAATTGTTGTTTGTTAACTTCGCGCATTTATTCGCACATTGTTTATTTGTTCAGATGTTCTATTAGTTATAGTTCTAAGTAATTTGAAATACGTATTTTTTACGACTAGAGTGTATCTAAAATGTTTTTGAGAAAATAAATTGTTTTAGAAGTAAATAGTTTCGTCATATTTAGTTTATAAAGGCACATTTTGGTACAAATCTTGATGTGGGCCAAGTGAAGTGGGAAGGGGCTCGTAGTAATAATGGGTTCGGCTTACTACTTGGACTGTGTAATACAGAACGTAATTTTGAAGTAATTTTTTCTTCTCTCTGACACGTTTCAGAACCTACCCTTATTTTCTTTGGAACAAGCTGAATAGGTATTTTAAAATTCGAAGACCAAGAGTTACTAATTAACGCACCCCGATACGTCCATCGCTTTCGCTCTCTCCCTCTCTCTCTCTGGATTGGACTGTAATTTGAAAAGAGAGAACAATCCCTGTCAGGAATTCTACACATCTCGCCAGCTACGGGAAACAAATAAATAAATCCTACATACATCCTACATACATACTGAAAAATTATTCAATGTCAAAATCAGAACCAGGTCCTAGTTTCACCTTGATTTGGAATTTCACCTCTAAGTAATTATTAGGTCTAAAATAAACTCAACCATAAAGTTAACAAAGCATGCTATTTCGACCTGCTTCGTGGTAAAGATGTACTATTGGTTAGAATCGATCATCATCAATATTAACTTATGTTAGTTTTTCCAAAAATACGTTTCACCCAAAAAAATTTTACTTATTGTTAACAAAATTCGTTAATCTAGCTTATTTCTAAGTTCCCTGAATCTTGGGTAACTATTGTGGCGACATTTGACAAAAGAAATTCTTGCGCATGGATTTTTCGTTCACTTGTGACCGAAAGTCTAATTTCGAAATCATTGTGTGTTATAATCACTACCACAAATGGTACCCATTTCTTTGACACATTTGGCTATAGACAAGTGCAATCAACAGCTAATGATATTTCTAACCAGTAGATTACTAACTGTATGTATGAGCAAAAACGAGCGACATAGGATGTTTTTTATTATTAATTTGGTCAGACTCATATGATTATATTGAGCAAGATTTTCCACAAGATGACCTAAATAGTTGTTTATATCCTTTGACCTATTGGTTTTATTTACAACTTTGGGAAGAAGGCAAACGCTTGGAAGTGAATATAACCTTTTTTAAATTGGTCATGCAATATTTTTAACCTATCTTGTGACCGAATTAACGTAATTATAATTACTTGATCAAACGAACTTACCTGTAAGTTATGTTCGAATTTGATTATGTCAAGTCCTCGTCGAAGTAAATATTCAGAATACATATCGAGGCGGTTGGATACTACTACGAGGGTATTACGGTATGTATTCTAAATATTTACTTCGACGAGGTCAGAACATAACTTAAAATGTTTGTTGAAATGCCTCATCCATAGATAGCTGTTTGCGACCTGTCGCGAACCAGTTTCCCGGAACATGACTGGGCCACCAGCTAAGTATAACCATCATTAGACTTCAAGGTCGCTGGGGTAAATGTCAAAACATTCTTTCATTCTTTGATGGTATGACCTAAACACTTTCACCTCTAACAAACGAACACTTACAGTGGAAGTATTATCGTAACCTCTCTATTTTAATCGCATTACGATGATGAGGGCTCGTCGGCGTTCCGTTCCGCATAATTTGTTTCAGAAACAAATAGCCGGTGTCGTTATCCTCGAGCATTATCTACCTTTGTTTGTTTCCGCTTCTTTCAAACGGCGCGACGTTTAAATCACCCGGCTGAATCCCCGGGGTGACGATTTCCGACCATTAGTAGCCGCATTTATCTTGATTTGCTTATATTCATACAGACGTACGTATACGTTTCATTTTTCACTGCAGCACTGACGGCAAACTATTATTTAATCGATCCGAGTAGGATGCACCATCAATGTGAAAAAAATTGCTTAGTAAATATCTAGGTAGCATAACACGTCGACTGTTTTTCTTGCATCAGAACTAATCAACATAACATGTGGTGAAACTTCTCTGTTAACGTGTAACGGCCGGTCAGTCACAGATGATGGCGCGTAGTCAACAGTAGTAAATATATTCCTATTAAATGGACTTATACCGGTACAGAAAATCCAGAAATTACATTTTTCTCAGTTACAGAAAGAGGAAATGCTTCTTTAACAATACCAGGAATGTAACGAATAGTCATCGTTCGACCAGGATGATTTCGCATCCAGTTGTCTGTAGGGGTGTTTATCATTTTCTTAAATGGCCCAAATACTACTCTATCCAAAGGCTGAAGCTTGTGGGTGCAATGGGGTGGAAACGATAGCAGTACTATTCCGTTTTCTTTACAAAAGTCTATAGCTTGAATAGATATATGTGATGAATGGTTGTCGAGCAGTAACAAACATTTTTGATCAACTGTGGGCTTGACTTGTCTTTTAAAATGTTGTAGAAGCAGTACAAATTCTGCATCCTGCATCCATCCGCTAGCATTGCCAGCTCCAGCACAACCAACAGGACCCTCACGTATCATATCTACGAAAAAAGGCGGGATGTGTCCTCCTTGAGCATTAATGGCAACAGCAACAGTTACTAGTCTTCCGCGCTCTGCAGAGGTTACTGCACCTACATGCTTAATTCCTTTTTGAGCTACAATTTTGCTAGGTTTTTGTCAGTGGTTACCCCTGTCTCGTCCATATTTCAGATATCTTTTGGCTCAAATTGGTACCTATCCATTACTTCAGCAAGGTTATCAAAAAATTTACTCAAATTATGCTCGTTAAAACTTGAAGCCCGTGACAGACTCGTTGCTTGAGGACATCTTAAAGACAAGCTCGTTTTAAAAAACCCGTCAACCCTTTCTTACCCGTCATTCGACTATCCTACCACTTTTCAGGAAATGTTTTTCCATTTTTAATCGCTAACCCGTATGCCAATTTACGAACTTCAGATGGAGATAAATAATCCAAAATAAACTGCAGAGCACTCGATTAAATAGTTGCGTAGTAAAAACTCAGTTGACGCAACGGTAGCCCACAACTGCGTAAGTATTTCCTGCTTTTACTTTTTTATATATCTATACAGAAGATAAACCAAAATATGTGTGTAAAAATAAAAAAAAATTAAAAAAAATGTTTACCTTGTTTTATAAAGTATCCTCCCGACAAGTATTTCAGTGCGGACCTGTATTTGATCGTGAGGTCTTGGAGCACCGGCATGCCGTCCCCTGTGAGATCTTAAGTCACCTGATTCACGAGCCCGTTGTACTACATTAACAAAGGCACGACGGGTTGGTTGCACTCGATTGGGAAACCGATCCGCATAAACATGTGCCATTTTTTATTTCGTTTGAGCCACGCAGCAAACACCACTATTCACTCACGCTTTACCGACTGACACATTGACTGAATAAAAACATCGTGATCAGCGTTTCAAATTCTTTCGCTTTTTTGTTTCCAATGCGATGAACCGATAAGGCGGATTATATCCGTTGTGGCCAAACACGAGCACATAATATTATTATTGAGACAGGGCGGTACTCAAACTTCCAAAGGGCTATAACTTTGTTACTTTAATTTTACCAGAAAAATGTTAAAGGAAAAAACATTTCTTTTGATCAGATCTACTCACTGTTAAAATAAATGACTCAACTTCGAAGTCACCCTGTATAATGTTACATGGCAAACATTATACTTTCTTGCCAGGCCTCTAATTTTTGCACCATCTTTGAAATGCTCTTCAGCCGCTTTTCGATACACTTCTGTGTCGGTAGTTCCTCGTTCAGTAGTCCTTATGCGTTGTCACGGCATTCTATTGAAGTAAGTAAAATAAAAAAGTACGTAATAAGTAAGAAAAATATGATTGATAATTAAATATTATACGGGGACAAAAGTAACATGTTACTTTTGTCCCCCCTGTACCCACAAGGCTATGTTACTTTTATACCCGTCCACATTTTTGCCAAAATGAGCAACATAACCTTGAAACGGAACGTGCTACTCAAAAATGAATTTAAGCAATGTACAATCACTCTAATCAAGAATAGATATACAAACATGCGGATTACTATCATCCTTTTAAGACTACGTAAATATGAAATAAGAAAACGTCTAAAAACTTACTTTTGATATGTGAAAACACGTATCTTCTTGTCACACAGCATAACAGTGCGTGGCGCATGCGGCGACTGAATGAAGTTAAGGGCGGCGCTACCGGCTATCGTCTGACGGCGGCGCAGCGGTGTTCGCCCATTGGATAAATCTAGAGAGCATTTGTTACTTTCGACCCGGAGTTACTTTTGTACCCGGTATCCTCTACTTGGTATGGAATTTCGGCTGCTAGATGGGCATACTGCTTTGGTAGTGCGTTATCTATCTGTGCATTGTGCAGAACGTGAAAACATATGCTTATCACGTCTGGATAGGTGTCCCCCGTCAACCCTTTCTTACCCGTCATTCGACTATCCTACCACTTTTCAGGAAATGTTTTTCCATTTTTAATCGCTAACCCGTATGCCAGTTTACGAACTTCAGATGGAGATAAATAATCCAAAATAAACTGCAGAGCACTCGATTAAATAGTTGCGTACTAAAAACTCGGTTGACGCAACGGTAGCCTACAACTGCGTTAGTATTTCCTGCTTTTACTTTTTTATATATCTATACAGAAGATAAACCAAAATATGTGTGTAAAAATAAAAAAAATTAAAAAAAAATTTTACCTTGTTTTATAAAGTATCCTCCCGACAAGTATTTCAGTGCGGACCTGTATTTGATCGTGAGGTCTTGGAGCACCGGCATGCCGTCCCCTGTGAGGTCTTAAGTCACCTGATTCACGAGCCCATTGTACTACATTAACAAAGGCACGACGGGTTGGTTGCACTCGATTGGGAAACCGATCCGCATAAACATGTGCCATTTTTTATTTCGTTTGAGCCACGCAGCAAACACCACTATTCACTCACGCGTTACCGACTGACACATTGACTGAATAAAAACATCGTGATCAGCGTTTCAAATTCTTTCGCTTTTTTGTTTCCGATGCGATGAACCGATAAGGCGGATTATATCCGTTGTTGCCAAACACGAGCACATAATATTATTATTGAAACAGGGCGGTACTCAAACTTCCAAAGGGCTATAACTTTGTTACTTTAATTTTACCAGAAAAATGTTAAAGGAAAAAAACATTTCTTTTGATCAGATCTACTCACTGTTAAAATAAATGACTCAACTTCAACTGTATAATGTTACATGGCAAACATTATACTTTCTTGCCAGGCCTCTAATTTTTGCACCATCTTTGAAATGCTCTTCAGCCGCTTTTCGATACATTTCTGTGTCGGTAGTTCCTCGTTCAGTAGTCCTTATGCGTTGTCACGGCATTCTATTGAAGTAAGTAAAATAAAAAAGTACGTAATAAGTAAGAAAAATATGATTGATAATTAAATATTATACGGGGACAAAAGTAACATGTTACTTTTGTCCCCCCTGTACCCACACGGCTATGTTACTTTTATACCCGTCCACATTTTTGCCAAAATGAGCGACATAACCTTGAAACGGAACGTGCTACTCAAAAATGAATTTAAGCAATGTACAATCACTCTAATCAAGAATAGATATACAAACATGCGGATTACTATCATCCTTTTAAGACTAGGTAAATATGAAATAAGAAAACGTCTAAAAACTTACTTTTGATATGTGAAAACACGTATCTTCTTGTCACACAGCATAACAGTGCGTGGCGCATGCCGCGACTAAATGAAGTTAAGGGCGGCGCTACCGGCTATCGTCTGACGGCGGCGCAGCGGTGTTCGCCCATTGGATAAATCTAGAGAGCATTTGTTACTTTCGACCCGGCGTTACTTTTGTACCCGGTCTCCTCTACTTGGTATGGAATTTCGGCTGCTAGATGGGCATACTGCTTTGGTAGTGCGTTATCTATCTGTGCATTGTGCAGAACGTGAAAACATATGCTTATCATGTCTGGATAGGTGTAACCTGAAGGAAAGCAAGGATCGAAAGGAAAATAATAATAATAATCAATTTATTCCAATCGACATATTTATAATTTTACAGAAGAGAAAATACAACTACAAGCCACCAACAATAGCAAGCAGCCATATTTCTGGCTTCGTTCAGAAGTCTTTGTGTTTGCGACGTTGGTTGGTACCTCGTAAGCACGCGATCTTCTGGCTGCAGTCACAAATCTGCCTGCTGGCTCTTATTGGTGGCTTCTAGTTGTATTTCCCTTTCCATCTTTGTTTTCCTTCACACTACACCCGTATCCGAATGTAATGGGCATACGCTTTCACTTCGACGTTTTCGATGCACATCCATTTGAGCCTGATGTAGCCAAGACACAAAAACGTGCATCCCTCGGGTTACCAATCCTTCTATTTCTGCTCATGTTTCTTGATTGCGGAAATGCCTACGATTGTCCTCTGTTTTTGATCTGAATTTTTACAAGGCCACTTCTTTGTCTTGTATGGGACGAAACGATTAGTAAGTGCAGGTTTTTAATTTTTTGTCTACCCGCCACTATTTTTTTTTTGTTATTAACGATAGTGGCTTTGATAATGGGATACTTTGTTTCACATTGCTAGATCATAATATCATATTCGGTAGGTGCGCGACGTTAGTGGCATCTACCGGATGTGGGACTGAAATATTTGTGCTAATGAAAATAACAAACATTCAGTCGATCTAAGGTTAGGAATAGTTTTGGATTTTAAACTTATGAGCTGACAAATGGTAACAGCGGATTTTTTTTGCCAGGCCTCAATTGTCTCTACATGTAATTCTCGACTATTAGTCGGTCCATTTTGTCCAACGCGTGTGCAGTGACCGATTCAGTTCCCTCAGTATGCACTTCGCGCCCGGAAAATCATATCGTGCATCCATGGATACTTTTAACTATAACTTTTGTAAGACGATAATATAGGAAATGTGAATTGTTGCAGGTGTAGAAAAATTATCTGCAATTCGAGAAAAAACCACTTGCACCAAGTGGAGGGAAAGTAAATGTATTGCTCAGACTTTGACATAATTTTGAAACAAAGCTACTACAGTGCCAAGGACAGAAAAGCGGACGGATAAGGTTTGAAAATCGATCCAGTGGCAGGCAAACGACAAAAATAATAAAAATCACTTACACCTTTTGGACGGCTTAAGAAGACCTACCAATTTTTGAAAACAGTTTTGAGTGTTATAAAGTTGAAAATATGGGGTTGCAGGGAACAGGGAAGGTACAGATCATTTTTTTAGGGTTTGTACGAGCACAAGTAACTGATATAGCTTCCTTTTAGTGTGTTTAACAGGTTATAAATATAGTCTGTAAGATGTCAGAATTATCATATTCTCTTTTTGGGTTTGCTGGGTCCCAATGCGAGGTCTGTATACCTATGGGTTTTTCAGCTCGTGTCTACTCTGTATCCATCTCAAATCCAAGATGGCGCTCACACTGTCATGTTCGTGGCATGCTGCGGCGAAAATATGTTCTAAGCTATATTTTCCATACACTGAACGACAATATCACCGAAGTAATGAAACATTCAACGACTCCCTCTAGATGTGTTGCATGAATGAAATCTGCCATCCGTGAAGAGGTACTCCTGAGTAGTAATTAAAACTGGATAGTGCAGGCGAAACAAGGAATAATATTTGCTCTTTCGGGTTATCGCATATTAATGGATGAAACTGCTGAATGAATGAGTTTTGGCATTGGTAAATGCGTCCTGCAAAAGCCACCACTGTTATATCCAGGGATTCGTCACCAATTTTCATGTGTTTCTTTACCAGTAGAATTTCTGGAAGTGAGCGTTATCTACCGTTTTGTGCTTATTAAGTAATGCAATCCGCACTTTGCTGGTTTGCTTTGTGGGTGGCAAGCCTCTAGGGCACTATATGGAGAATAACTTTGGAAGAGACATGACTATTGATTTCAATATGCGACACGTGCATGCTGTCCATGACTCGCAAGGGGTTTGATAGGGTCAGCTAGCCGGTCAGCGATGTCTGGAGCAGTGTCGCGATGTTAAGGTAGGCAACGGCCACCGCTAATGCCGTCGTCTATCTGGTACACGAAAATATAGTATTTTTCTAAAACTATTGTCTAAAGCCCGACGCCCACAAAAAAATGTAATGTGTAAGATCCTAAGTAACTATTGACTTGACAAAACAGCAATTTCGGTTTTTCGGTATGAAATGAGAGTTAATCGTTCATACAACAAATTAGCTTTAATCAGCTATGCATATCCCGTTTTGATCGATGTCTTTTGACCACTTTCTAGTAACTGCATAATTCGGCGCTCATAGAACCTCTAGTCCCTAGCAGCAAAATAAAATAAATGATGGTGACTCTCTTCAGGTACAATTGACAATTATTGAAAATATGTTTAATTCATCTGTCTTCAAGGTTACAGTTCGTTTGTTTTTCCTTTTAATTTCACATTCCTATACAGGGTTATCCAAATTAAGTGTCCACCATTAGTAACTTTGTTATTAGTGAAAATACAAAGTTGTTTGAATTAGCAAACTAGTAGCATTTTTAACGCTGGTAAAAATGAGAAATAAAAAAAAACAATTGAGAGTCGTTATTTTGATTTTTTTCAGTAAAATAACATTTTTTAAATGGAAACACCTGTATATTATATTTTTTTCTGTTAAAGCATCAAATTTTAAACAAAAAAGCTTACAATAACTTTTCTCCTAGGTTACAAATTGTTGAAGTTATGGCCTCCAATCTGAAACAATTAAATTGTATCGACAAACTTTATTTTCAACATCAACTTATAATCTTACAAAATACAATAACAATTTTTTTTAAAGAAGATGCTCGAAAACACCACCTTGTTCTTCAATACATTTTTGGGCACGTTTTTCAACTGCTCGAACTGTCTTAAGTATGGTCCTACCATCTATCTGGGTTATCTTTTCCCTAACTGCAGTCTTTAACGCGTCAAGGTTATCGTACCTTCGCTTGTAAATTTGGTTCTTTAAGTAACCCCACAAGAAGTAATCAAGTGAGTTTAGATCTGGTGATCTGGGAGGCCACTGTATTGGGCCATTTGTTCCTATCCACTGATCATTAAAAGTAGTACTTAGAAAATGATAAGTACCTCTGGAGTTGTGGGCAGGTGCGCCATCTTGCTGAAAATGCAGATGATGTCTACTTATAAGATCCAATTCGTCTAAGAAATTAGTCAGAATTTCTGACATAAATTCCACATATCTTTCACCAGTTAGGGTTCCCTCATAAAAGAACGGGCCAACAATTTTTGAACCAATTATACCGCACCAAACGTTGAAACTGAAACGGATTTGTGGGCCTCTTGGATGTACTAACAAAAGATTTTATCTTGACCAGTAATGGTGGTTTTTTCTATTAAACATTCCAGAATTTGAAAAATTTGATTCATCTGTCCATAAAAGGTAACGAAAGTTATTTACATTTTGGCGACAGAAGCTAAGATACCAATGGCAAAAAACAAGTCTTCTCTCTGGATCCCCTGCCAAAAGCGTTTGAACTGGTCGGTACTTATACGGAATAAATTTGTATTTTTTTAAAATCCTTTGAACATTACCATAACTGAAATTAGAGTCCTTGAGAATATCTGCTATTGAATTCTCACGATAAGCTTCAAAATATCCAATAACTGCAATTTCCGTGGCCTCGCTTATTATGAATTCTTTTTTGCTCTTGTTTTAGCAAAAACATTTTCGTTGCCCCTAAATTTTCGATAAAGTCTCAGAAAATATCGTTCATACGGTTGAATGCGAGCGGGATATAATTCACTGTAGTATTCTCTTGCTCTCAAGGAGGATTTTCTGCACACTAAATAGCATTCTAACATATCACACTTTTATTCATGGGAGAACATTTTTCTTTAAATTAATGACACAATAAAGCTTATAAACAAGTATTTACACTAATGTTTGACATTATTTGATTTTATCATTGTTTTCCAAAGCCTTCTAGTTGCGAGTATGTCCAGTTTAACAATTTGTCGCTTATCTTAATGCTGTCAAATCGCGAACGCCATGTTGTTTTCATAGCCGTCTTAATATTATAATACTGCAAATAATTAAAAATATTTATCGTTATTTTGACTTTATTTTTGACTTTAGCGGAAAAGTCATTATGAACTCTTTTGTTTAAAATTTGATGCTTTAACAGAAAAAAATATAATATACAGGGGTTTCCATTTAAAAAAATGTTATTTTACTGAAAAAAATCAAAATAACGACTCTCAATTGTTTTTTTTTATTTCTCATTTTTACCAGCGTTAAAAATGCTACTAGTTTGCTAATTCAAACAACTTTGTATTTTCACTAATAACAAAGTTACTAATGGTGGACACTTAATTTGGATAACCCTGTATATTGTGTGTTACACAACAGTGCAGCATTTTAGTCGAAGATTGCACAACAATTAATGACAATAGTTCTGGGTGGATTTTCGCGTTTTCACGTTAAAAGATGACAGATAGCCTCATGGTCAGTTGTCACGCTGGAGGGCTGGACATCCTTTTAGGAGCGGGAATTCCTATCCCAGGCAGTTCTGGTGTTTCTTAGTTTTGCGCAGTGTCATATTAAAATTGGAATGATAACTTTGCGCAATCTCAGCATGTCGCACACTGTTGTTGTAACACACTGTATAGGAATGTGAAAATGGAAGGAAAAAACAAACGAAGTGTTACCTGAAAGGGAAATAAATTTAATTTACTGTCACAAAGTGTCGATTATACTTAAAAAGGAATTTTAAACATATATGTGGTTTGAAGCAGCCAGACAAATATGCAAAATTTCAAAAATTCTAATGTCGTCAAGGTTCCTGCATATTCTTCAAACATCCAGTAACAAAACACAAAAGCATTTAGGGAGTACTTTTATTGTAAACCTCTGATTTAAGATGTTCTGAGCACGTGCTCAATGTACATTCTGCGTGAGCGCGGGAGATATGGAGCTAGTGGCTGCATATTTAGGACTCTTTCAACTTTTAAATTCATTATATCATGGCAACATTCTATTTACGAGCAAGTGCAAAAGAAACTTTAGTTCAAAGTACTCAAAACTAAAAAAAAACGCCTGCAGCGAAATAAGCAATTTTTGTAATTTGCTTGAGAAATTGTTTTATCGACGCAATGTCGGGCATGGAAATATACAGATTTCTAAGAGAAGGTCTTTCTGGTTAAAATTACGCAAAAAGCCTAAACAGAATACTCTCTCGAGCAGATGCAAAAATACATCCAGGACTAACTGCCCGCCTGTCCTCACTCAAGGTTGAAGAATACTTAATTTGATGCACGAGATACGTACCGTATGCCCATTGCCGCAGGTAGAAACTTGAACGTCAAGACCTTGGGAACCTGCAATCTGCTATTAGACAAGCCCCATATCCCGATTAAGACGCGTACGTCTGTATTGAATTTATTAATTATTCAAAATGCTCGCGCGCATCACAGCACGACACTAATGAATGTTCAAGGTGTGAGTTTATCTAGCAGCTTTCTTCACTCTACAGCTCTCGGCAAGTAGTAGCATTTGTGCAACAGCACATACTGTACCATACAGAAAGAAACTCCCAAAATTTAGAGCATATTTCTGTGACCTTGAGAGCTTCCACATGCTACGTAGCCAATCAAGTAGTTCAGAATGTACCAATCCTATGTGTTTACAAGGCATTGTTGTTGTCACCAGAATAAAGTAGGTTAGTTCATACCTTTGGATAGATTTGACTACAACTGTCTACCCAAGTGAACCAATAAGCATCATCATGTAGTCATTGTTGAAAGAGGAATGCATCAAATAAGGCGAAGAAACGAATGTGAACATTTACTAACTGCACAACTCCAGCTTAATATGTAATTTTAGAGGGTTGAAATATAAAAATATGTCATCAAACAGCAGCAATGGAGAAATACCAGATACATTATTGTCACTAAATTGACCCAATAAAATAGATTTATAGGTGATTTAACCCATCTTATATAATATATTTTCTGGAACGTGCCAAGGTTCCTTGACCTTTAAGCGTTGTAGCGCTAAAATTAGCAAACTCGAAACTAACAATCTTGAAACTTTTAGATCCAAATAAAGATAGATAGGACCCAAAATGGCAGTACCTAATCTGATCTGGCTTGTCTCCAATGTTTTGCATTTTCAATGATGTTGAGTATCGATCAAGCCTAAGATTTGGATTCAGCACTAAAAAAAAAAAGATGAAAGATATAAATCAAAACTATTCCATAACTGTCTAGCTAAAAGCTTAACATTGAGATACATGCCTTTATGCAATGTGGATGGCTATCCTATATTAACACCTACCGATAAAAAGGTCGGCCTTTTATTCTGCTCAAACTGATTTTGGAAATCCACAAAAGCCTGTAATCTTTCTCTGGAACACCGGCACGGATATTATCTTGAAAAGTGACATTATGTCGCTTTCTTGCGACATTATGTAGGTTTTTATATAAAATGTTAACTTAGCGGTAGCTGATGGATACTTGTTGTGAACTCGTTTTGTTGTACTTGTTGCCTAAGCGTCATAATGCTTTAATTATCAATGCTTGGCTCTGATGTGATGTAAAATCTGCTTCAGAGATGCCACTACTGAGGGTCTAAGCTGTAAGTTGTATTCTATAGCTAGAAGCAAACGGCAATGCATAGGTGCATAGTGAGGATTTGTGTGCTAATAATATATGTTGATCATAATTCCACTGGATTCTTGTCTCAATACACTTACTTGAGATTCAAAGCTAGAAATTAGTTCCGCATCCACTTTTTCTCATTCATTATGGAAAATACATATGCAAATTTGCTGAATTTCAGAAATGAGAGAGATAAGAAAATAAAATCTCTAGTTGGTGAAGGAACAGGTGAGAAAAATGCTACAGTCAGGAATCTTCATGAAAGTAAAAAGGTTATTACATTATCTTTTATTTCATGCCATTTAAATTTTATAGAAATTTATTTTGCTATGTCAATAGAAAGTACAAATCGTCGCCTAGATGATTTTTTCTGTGATGTGGCCTAATTGCACACAACGGAGGTGCTGTGGCGATTTCTCGTCGTGCTTCTGAAAGTTTTTGAAAACACAAAAAATGGGAAAAATCATAATTCATAACTTTGAATATAACTTGTCTTCAGAAAGGACAACATATAGATAACCAGTTGAGCATAGCTAACAGATATACTTCATTGGCAGCATATTCAGGAATATTTTTCTCACATACCAAATACCACTGATTTTATACACATGCAGACCAATACACGTAATCATACAGATGCCATCTTGCTATTCAACCAGTTTTATTTGTTTCTTCCCACAGATGAAAACTACGGACTACTCGGCTTAACAAAATATATGCAACCAACAATGCGTGTAGTTGATTCATTCCTACATGGATGGACGCTCATAGCGGTCATAGCGAGCAAACCTGGAATTAACTATTTGCACCCTAAAAACTACCTAGTATACAAGATGACATTTTACTGCTTTTTTGACATTATACAGGTTTTGTACAGAATACCTGTGCGGGTGGGCAACCTTCCATTCCTACATAGATGGACGCTCATAGCGGTCATAGCGAGCAAACCTGGAATTAACTATTTGCACCCTAAAAACTACCTAGTGTACAAGATGACATTTTACTGCTTTTTTGACATTATACAGGTTTTTTACAGAATACCTGTGCGGGTGGGCAACCTTCAACTATGTGGAAGACCGGGTTAACATTTTGTTGCATCTTACAAAATGTATACCCTCAACAAGTCTAAATATTCTATAATGAAAACCTATGCACTTTTATACGCTTTTGCAGGAAAATTCTAATTTTGTGTCAACAACTGTCTAGCTGGTAGCTATCCTGTCTGCTCAGTAAAGTTTAGTGGATCAAAACAAATCGCATACTGGCGCTGCTTTTGCCTCATCCGAAGTTAGCTGCGACTTAGCACTGGTCCGCCGTTTTAAAGAATCCGTTCTCATTAGCATCCAGGGTGGTGGTGAACTTCCACGGTACTCTGCATAATAAGGCGATCATGCGCTATGCGAAATGAAATTGATGCACGGACAGCGTAAAAGTGGCAGCTGATAATCTCACGCTAGGGGCGGAATGCTATTATATACCTGTTTTAAGTGGTATTAGGGGTTGTGTCATAATTCATTTTGATGCTCCTTATGAGTGCTTTATAACACTAGGATATGAAATCACCATATCTGAAAATGGCGACCTGGCCGGCTGTCTAAGTTGAGCGTTTTTTTTTTAATTGAGTCGCTAATAATTCAACGCCCATCATCATAACGCTATAGCATATCATACTTTTCACTTGGAATATGTAACACAATATGGAGAATCCCATTAAAAAAATCGATGAAAAAACTTTAACAGCCCGCCATTTTAAGTGCCTACTTATTTTATATACTGCGGTTATAAAGTACTCATAATTTTATCCAAAAAAGGGTATCGCACCTCCCTTCCATTGAAAAAATGTTATAGTATGACGTGGAGCCATCATCTTGAAATTTCATGTTTAATTTCAGAATGCTAACTTGACCCGTTTAAAAAATAAGTAACGGGGGACATTTCTGAAAAGCACCGTATATGCGGTGTGTTTCTGTCACGCGTATTAAATTTTCGTAAATAGGACGATCGGATCGATTCGTCGATTCAATTCCCAAATGCCATTCGCTAAATCAGTTCGGTCTGTATACAAATAATCCACTGCTCCGAATCCAATTTGAAACAGTTCTTGATGACGGCGATCCTTTATGATCTGCCTCCACCATAGGCGGTTTGATATCTAATGATTTTTGGCACTTGCAGTTAACAACAACGATTAATTACGCTGATGCTATCAAAGAGTCAAATTAAATATGTTCAGTACGTTACCGCGATCATTCATAGCCGCAGCATCACAGGTAGGGAAAATGCAGTTTAACCTACTTGTCGCGATATTCAGCTATTTGTCTAATCATATTAGCAAATTTCCCCGAAATATTTGTAAAGTCTATTTTTATTGGTGCAAGTTGTTGAAGGGGATATTTAAAACATGGACGCATAAAATGTATGCATCAATTTTTGTGGAAAAACTATTTATTTGACAACAAAGAATGAGAAAACTTGTTTTCTGGGATTCAATCGAAAGTGTTGACAGGAACGAAAAAACTTTTTGTATAAGATTTTTAGGTATTTACGAGACCTACAAAATGAGATCACACGTGAGAAGACCCGAATAATAACAAAAAAGTTATTGCCGAAAACGAGGTAAAATGCAGGTTTTGGCACTTGTTGGTAATGCGATGATTATTTCACGCAACTACTTGAAATTCTTCAAATCCGCAGGATTCATACTTGTTAGCAACAAGAACAAAATTGAACTATATTGGTCAAGCAGTTTTTTGAGAATTTCTAATCGTTTATCCCAAAACACCTGTTTTTTCGGCCATCACCACTACCTTATTGCCGATATGAATCACAAACCATTCGGAAAGATAAATGTTATTTTTATGTGAAAAACAAAGGTTACGTTTTTTTCTTCTAAACATCTCGTATTTGTGAGTGATTGACCAAATGTGCTACGATATTCGAAAAACATACGATATTGTACACATTTTAAAACAAAGCGGATGTGTCTATCATCTTTTGTTGCGAATTACTCACAAATACGAGATGTTTGAATTTATTCAGAAGAAAAAACGCAACCCATCCTTGTTTACATGAAAATAACATTTATCTTCCGGAGTGGTTTGCGATTCATATCGTCAAGGTAAACTAGTGTATTTTGCTACAAAATGTACTTTGAACTAACCTTGTATATTGCTCAATAAACTAGTAGTGATGGCAGGAAAACAGGTGTTTTGGGATAAAAAAACTCTCAAAACACTGATTGACCAATATAATCCAATTTTGTCGTAATTTAGAAGTATACATATTTTGGTTTATCTTCCTTCTACAATCATTATCTGAAAATTAATGACTCAACTTCAAAGTCACCCTGTATATATATATATATATATATATAATAGTGAGGATCTAAGTGCATACGACAAGTGCGCTTGACTGAAGTTGATTTTTTGACAGTTCTGTCATTATATCCACATTTCTAGTGTCATTTTTTAAAACTGAGAAAATTATGGTATAAGACGACTTCACGACATGGTATTTCTAACATAATTTGCAAAGAGCAGAAGGTAGATGTTTCTACCCGTAAGTATTACTATTGTTCTGATATAACGCTCTCGCTTTGGTAGGCTTTGTTAGTCAAATAATGAGTCAAATGTATGCACTAAAACTACGCATTCTTGGCACCAAACAATGCAATGTAAGCATTTAGACTTGGCTCCTCTTCCTTGGTAAGTTTTTCCTGACTTAATTTGAGGTGTGATTTGAAAATAAATTGCCACTGATTCTCTTATACAAAGTGGCGTTGTTTAAATTTCAATGGACGCCGGTATGGATTTTTAGACAATCTTATTACATTAGTATTGTAAAACTATAACTATTCAAGAAATGTTGCGTCGTTTAAAGGTGCTAAGGTTACACTTGTTATAGTCGAGAAATCGAAACATTGCTCGAATATGTCTTAAATACGCGATCACAAAATGACGCAATCTTTGATCATTGGTGATGCAATCGAATCTAAACATGTAATAAGATGTCATTTTTAAGGCCAACCAGGAAATACTATATTTTTAATAACTAAAGTTTGACACTGGCAATGCATAGCATAGTATACATTTTTGAGGTCAGAATCATTGAAAATTCTGTGCACTTGTACAAACAATCTAATATAGCGACCTTAATAAAAAATAAAGTTAACTATTAAAGCTAAGAGACGAAACGCCATATTGAAGCTCTAATTATGACACCTTCTAAACTAGTGTGAATTCATGTAGAAATCGCACCTCAAAGTCAGGAAAAAATAATAACGATTTTAAGGAGTTATCTCTGGAAATACTTCGAATTGCGAAACATTCTAAATGCACAACTTTTTCCCATTAGTTGATCTAACATCTCTTGCGGTTTCTGAGATTTTATAGGCGAGTATCGGTTCGAAACACCTGGCAGAGGGCGAACCCACCAGCGATGTCAAAGAAACGCAATGGCATGAAGCGATCCAAACAGCAAATAAGACAGTTTGATATCATATTTCTTGTTCTGCAATTTATAATAAGGAATATTTTGGAATATAATGGATGTTTTCTTTATTCAGAAATTTTGGTGTCCCTCAAGGATCTATTTTGAGTCCTCTTTTATTTGCTCTTTATATATGTGATGTTCATGAAACCGCCAGCTACTCAATCGTTCATCATTACGCCGATGATACCCAACATTATAACAGCTTCGATCCAACATAAAATCAATCAAGATCTGCAGCCTATTTTTGACATATCTAAACTAAATCCAAATTCAAGATGATAATGCGCGGGGCAGGGGCAGGGGCAGGGCAGGCAGAGTTGCATTCAGGCCACCGACCGTCGCGTGTATCACTGCGTGCACGTGTTTTCGTATTCACCTTGCTTGGTTGTTTGCTGTTGTTGTTAAGTGTATTTGAGTAATTTTTTACAACATTTAAATTTTCTGACATGCAAGAGCTGTTCAGAATTGCTATACAGAGGGTCACACCAGAAAGATGGCAAAAATGTGTGCAGCATGTTCAGGAGAAAGTGGAGGTAGCAATGTGGGAGCTAGACAACATAATTGAGAGAGATTTTTTTATCCATCATCATAAATCAAATCAAATGTATTATTTTATTCTCCGCTACATTTTATATGCAACAATTATAATTCCATAGCAGACAGTTCTGACATTAATTTTGATTGTATCAGTAAGATCGTGTCGAATTTCAGGCACTATTATAATAGCTAGTTCTATTTTTTAAATTAGTTTTAGGTATACATTACATGTATGAATTATAAGTAAAGTTACCATGATATTGTCCTTTAATTGGAATAGTTCTGTTGGGCAATAATGTATAAATAAATAAATAAATAAATAAATAAATAAATAAATAAACATTAATGACGATAGCTCTTCAAGTGAGTCTGAGTAAGTTTCGCGTTTTTGCTTTGTCACGGAATACATATTATGGGAATCCTAGTTATAGTGAAATATTAACTTACAGATGAACTACAGACAATGCAAGTCCGAAGTGCACCTTCAAAATCTATTTTCAATTGACTGAACAGCCTTATATTTATTCCATGTACAAAAGTGTCATCTCTAACCCCTCGTTGACTACGGATTCATTGTGCATAGTGAGCAGCTGGTTACCTCTGGTATGTATTTCTCCATGTTGTCTAGTTTGAAAAATCTGTAGAAAAACTTAGCACCCCTTCAAGAATAAAAATTTGATTTTGCGACAGCCTTAACTATAACCACTTCACTATATTAGATAATTTCGTTAAATACCGTCATCTATGTTTTACAACACGTTGGTGCTAGTCCATCATTCGGAGGTAGCCCTGAATGCGGCCCTTTACGTCGTCCTTGCTTTTGGCAATCACGCATACATTCTATCTTGGGTGTAAATACACTACAGTGCTCACAATCTAAAACTGAATGCTGGCAAATCTTGCTGCATTTTATTTCGTGAAATAAATCAATATCGCATTATATTATGGTGAATAATGAAGACATATCCTTCGTAAACGATTGCAAAAACCTTGGTATCTGGACTGCAAGCTACGCTTCACTAAACATGTAAACCAATGCGTCCTATAATGTGCTTCGTCAGTTATACCCGAGTCGAAGTGTCCTATCAACACAGCTCAAGCTTAAACTCTGCGAATCCCTCATCCTGCCAAAATTATCTTACGCTGACTCTGTTTATGGACCTGCTCTCTTACAACGTGATGCCAAGCGGATTCAGATGATACAAAACTCATGCATCAGGTTTTCTTATGGAATCCGTAAATTTGATCATATTAGTAGCGCTTTTGACCAATCGGGATGGTTTAAGATGAACAAACTGAGGAAACTGCATTGCCTATCTCTGGTACATAAGACCCTTCTCCTTAAAGCGCCATATTATCTTTATTCAAAGCTAAAACCTCCTCTGTAAGTGGGATCAAAGATCCTCTAGGAATAAACGCATCTTACTTATCCCGCGGCATTCGACAGCATTGTTCACACGTAGCTTCTCGTACTGCGCACCCAAACTATATAACTGCTTGTCAAGTAAGTATAAAGAATATAGCCTAAGCAATTATTAAAAAAGGTTAAAGATGAGTTTAAAGCAATCGGATGGCTAGAATTTAACTTTACGCATATCCAAAGGTAATTGATTGTTTCCTTTTTCTGAGAAGTGTAATATTTTAAGCTTTTCTCTTTTTGGTGGTCAATGTTGTGAACTGTGCCATTCAAATGTAGGTATTTTTGTTCTCTTTATAGTTTGTGTCAATGTTTTTTTAGGTCGGGTTGAAAAACAGCATAAGCTGACACTCCACCTTTTCGTCACTATTCCTTTTAAGCTAACTATTTTGTAATCATGTGACGAATAAAGGCCATTTATTACTATTATCATTATCATCGCTATTATTACTATTTGTTAGTCTGATCTAGGACAAGAGGCCTTTCAAAAAAATTCGTATGATGCTTCAGTTTTCATAATGTTTACTGCCCAACTTTTTCATGATAATTATTGTATACTTTACAGCTAAAAGAGCTTACTGACACAGCTAAATTGCTGACCACCTGTCGATGTGAAAGAAGCTTAAGATCGTAAGAATTACAGTGACACCCACAGTGATTCTTACTTGATCATATCAAAATCTAAAGTGATACAACCATAAATGAGTATCTCCACATCATTTTTTATTTTTTTCTTCATAAGGAGAATGCATTAGGTGAACCGGTGGCGCCTATCGCCACATAACTTCTGAACGGTTAATTTTTTGGGTATTACGTCGCCGACAAAGTCGTAATAACCCATTACGGCAGTAACCCTTCAATATAGGACCGTTCTTGTACCCACTATTGATTGAAAACCTGGAAAGATATTTTTCCAACAGTGGTGTGCACGTCAGTGTACTAACTAGGTCAGACGCTGGCTCTGATAAAAAAAATATCAAAACCAATTGCTCAAAATTAATTTCAAGTTTATAGGAAAGCTACTTAATACGCTCTGTAGTCAAGTAGTAGTTTTCACTCAAACATTGGAACCTTAGTAGCAGGTATTTAAAGTGGCCCTTACGACATATGCAATTTTGTTTTATTTTTAATATTTATTTTATTCATTTACTACAAACGAATAGAAACCTAAGCTATAAGCTTGTGTGCGTCACATAATATACAAATTCAATGCATGGCTAATGGTCATAAAGTATATTATGAGCAAATGTATATAAAAAAGGAATAAAAACATTAGATAGAAACAAAATGACAAGGTTGAGTCAAGCTACAATCGATGTAAGCATGTCAAAGTTATTTTAGATGAATTTCTTAATTCTTTTTTTGAAACTATACTTCAAGAGGATTTTATATTCTAGGGGTAATTTATTATACAACCTTTGCTGAATTTCAAAGCTGAGAGATATAAGAAATAATTATATTCACTGTACACTGTCGAATTACAAGCCATATGCATGCTAACAGTAATTACACACACGCGGGCGCGGTAAGGATTTCCCGTAATTCTCCTGTTTTTCGTAATGTATAACTTTGAACATAACCTCTCTCAGAAAGCACAACAAAAAAATAACCCGTCGGCACAGCCAATAGATATACGTCATTGGCAGCATATTCAGTAATTATTTTCTCACACAGCAAATATCACTGATTTTATACACATGCAGACCAATACACATAATCATCCAGATGTGATCTTGCTATTTAACCAACTTTCTTCTCAGAGATAAAAACTACAGACAAGGACCATTTTGCCTCACAAAACATATGCACCAATAATGCGTTTAGTTTAGTTGAGTGATTCCTCCTGAGATGGACGTTCACAACGATCCTAGTGAGCAAACATGGAATGACTGTTTGCGCCCTAAAACTACCTAGTTTGCAAGATGACATCTTATAGGTTTTTTTGACGTTTTATAAGTTTTTTACATGATACCCATGCTGGTCTATGAAGTATCTTATCTAGATAAGGTTAGGTTGGTGCTAAACATATATACAAGATGAAAGGATGCAGTTCAAGCATATAAATCAATTTTTGAATGAGGAGCCAGAGAATAACTGTCAGGGGTAGTTACAAGAGATTTCATTGTATTGTCATTCTTAAACCGACGTTTCGAATCTAACAAATTCTAGGAACATATTTTTTTGACATCTCCAATGCTCTGTCTCTACAGAGTTGCCTGGGACATGTTGCTTACTGAGAAGACCGTGGCACAAGCTGAGGCACGTGTTGGGTTGTCACGTGCCAAAATCACGTAACTTTTTTTTTACTATTTTTATCACACATCAGCAATTTGAATTTCTATTTGTTGATTATAGATTGCCCATTCCTAGACCAAACCCTTTTTAATGATTTTATTTTGGTAAATTTCATAGCTTATTGATTGTAGAATTTCACATGTATTATATCTGTCATTCTCAGCGACTCAGTATTGTGTCGAAATCTTTTGGTCACTAATGATATAGTGTTATTAACGACTATCTGTGAAATTTCCTCACAAAATATCGTTGGACTCTCGTAGGGTTGACAACCAGCGCGCCACCTTGTGACTTTACACCTACTAGCAGTACAGAGACATTTCGTTCTATCAACATATATTCTTCAAGGCCATTTATTTAATCATCTTTTAATGTTTACTCTCCTGCCAAGATACCTTCTGTTAAAATTTGATTTACTATCAAGTTACCTTCTTTTGAAATGTGATTTACTATCAAGATACCTTCGTTTAATTGCGTACCGACGCGTATAGCGCCTTTTTGCTTTTGCTTTTCCGCTGTCATTTTGGTTGTGTGCGGACGTTTCTTCGTTAACTTACAGATTTTAGGATATTAACGCCCCAAGCACCAGTTTATGGAGTAGTACCCCTTTATCTTGTACATTACGTTTAGTCGTGTTGGTTAGGGTACTTACTACCTCGTCAATTTTGTAATGGGATTTTAACCTCCAGTTCTCTTTGTATACTATCGGACTATGTCCGTTAATGCTTGCCCTGAAGAAGTTTGTTCGATATCTGATTCCTCTTAGTGGAAAGCCATTGTGGAGAACCTCCATTCACACTCCTCCAGCTTTGTTTTGTAGCTGCCTCGTAGCTGTTTCGCAGCCAATTTTGTTGGAAGACATCTCTTCCCCTTTAGCGTGCCACAGTCACTTGGAGCATTTTTGTCCCCGACATCTTGCAGAGGGTTTGCATTCCAATAAGTTGCAAGCATATGTACCGCATATGATGCGACACATGTTGGTAAACGTACCTTAACAATGCCTTAGTCACACCACTGTTCAATGGAGAGAAAAAATCGTTTGAAAGCATATCGGCGAGAGAGGAGAAAAGGGGGTAAGGGGTGTAAAGGGGTGCGACATAAGCCCCCTAACGAGCCGTGAAAATGAACGCGACGTGACTGAGCCTAGAGACTGGCTTTTTAGATTGGATGGAGCCGAGAGCTGAACACCGGCTCATTTTTTAGTCGACAAGAAGCAGCCGTTTTGGCAAGCAATTTACCCTGAAATATTGTTCTCGTATGTGCAACTTGCTAAATCGCGATAGCATATTTCGCCGCAAATATGCAGCTACGTTCAGGTGCAGAGGTTGCTCCCAGTTACATTACTTTTCCTTCTCACTGAGGGAAGATCATACAGCTCGAGACAGTTGCATCGTGCACTTTAAATTATCATTTAAATTTCGAATCACATTACAAGAAGATGTATGCGTACCAGTGTGCGGGTTTATTTAAAGGTGCACACTCACAGAGGGGTACGGAAGCAGAAAAAGGGAATCGAAAGCCTTTCGCTAAGTTGCGTGATCAAATGAAAGCCCGCATACTAGCGGGAAACGTAGGGAAGCAACATGCCACATTTGATACGTACAAATGACACATTTCGTCACAGATCCGTTCGTGTCGCCTTTCCTCAATGTGAGCGCACATTTATAGTGTATCAAGATATACGCAAAGAACGAAATGAAAACACGTTTTTCTTCTTCAGATACTAATATTTCAATAAAATCATAAATTATGTTTAGAAGTAGTTCTAGTCCAAAGCCTCATATACTTAGTTAAAGTACAATAAGCGTCTATTTTCCAATGATTGATACACCGTTGTGAAGCTCAAACTTCGGCCCCTCTTTATACCTGATCGCTATTCCGTCCAATGCATTTTTGTAGAGGCTGTCGCGACTTTTGTTGGCCCATGTCATATCAGCTCGCCGCCAGATCCTTGAGGAAGCATAACAACTCACCTTCCACATCCTCGTCAAAACTGAATCGTCTTGTCAAATGCTTGAACTAACAACATGTCGGCGAACTCTTGATTCGAAAACATAGTAAATAAACATGACGACGTACGCGAACAAAACAAAACAACACGCCCGATGCTCTGCTCGATAAAACGATAAAGTAATTTATCTATGCAAACCGATAACTAACCACTGTTAACGTTTGCGATCGATTGCCGGTTCGATAAGAGTGCTGAAGGACCGACGCGCTGTTGTCATGTGTGTTTTAAATATTTAATTTAATGAAACTTACTTACTTACTGACTACAAATTCTGGCTTAACTTAGAAAAACTCAATGTCATTTATTTGTTAATTACCTTTAAAAACGTTTTACTTTTTGACACCTCCAAAACAACGGGACCACGAAGCCTAAATAACAAAGTACCACGACATGTATAACAAAGATAAAGGGATCTTGTTAATACGAGTTTTGACTAGCTAACTAGGCCCACTTGGGAGATCATATTTTGAATAGGTACAGTGAGAAGGAGGGTACTATCTCACCATCCAGCTCTCAACGTTTAGAGCGAGACCAAATTAGATTGAGACGTAGGAGCTTAACGTGTTTGTCTAGCAGGCTTAGAATGCAGCGATAATGCAAAGACACTAAAACCAATAGAATACAGGTAGAGAAAAAGGTGCATTGCCCACTGCCAGTAGTGTTCCTATTTTAGACGGGTACAAACTCAACTGAGGTAATGTTGTGAGACCTGAATAAAATAAGCCGTTATCAATATATTCCCCTCCATTGACGCAAATTATTGTAATACAAAAATTAACTTTTGAGTTGGTCACCCATCCCTCAACATGCCATCCGCCCATATTACGACGTACACTTTTGTCAACCCTTGCTTGATGCTCGGACTTTCCAAATTAAATTCATGTTTATGTCTTCCATTTCGTTGCACGCTCTAACAGAATCTGTGCATTGCATTTTACATAACCCGCTGAAAACCTAGCAGGTTCAATTTTGCTTACCTCACAAAGCTTATTTTCATCAGATTGGCGATATTCCTTGGAGCTCTTAATGCAATTTTGATCTTGAAGTACCTTTACAGGAAACATCTACGCGATCAATGCTGATAATGAGCTTGGTCCATAGTGATTCTTCTACTGTGGCAAGTGGCGCCATCTTGCTCGAACTACGTCCTCTAACTGTACGGAGAATATTTTCTGAACTGGTTTGCCTGAATGCGCCACTTATCGCCTCTACTGTTTGTTTTGGTGATATTCTCTATCTTTGTATTAACTCATGGGCTTTAAGGACCACGGCAGGTAGCTATAGCTGGCTTCCGTGGCGATGTTGGTTGATACCTCCTATACACGACATACATGTGCCTGCTGGTTCTTGTTGGTTTCTTCTCTAGTCGCGTTTCTCTTTCCATCCTTGTTTTCCTTCAGGTTAGACCCGTATCCAGATGCGATGGGCGTATGTTTTCAATTCGGTGTCTTCAATGCACATCGTTTGGGACTGATAAAGCAGAAACGTACTTCGCTCGGGTTACCAATCCTTCTATTGCCGCTCCTGTTCCTTTTCTTGTGGACAAGCTCGCGATTGTCATAGGTGACCGCAAGACTACTTGTGTCTTTCCTTGTATTACCAGATGTGACACCCCTTGGCTCTTCTTATGTCGTAATCCATATGCAAAGTTTACGGCGATACTTCGTGTTATATCTGTCTTGAAAAAAATGTCCGTTGCGAAATAAGGAAAACTGAACCTGCGATATAACGTAGAGTTATGCATAATGCGACGGACATCTTCTATAAGACTGTGCCATAAAATGGAAGGCGTTCTAGATGTCGTAATCATTGAAAATTAAAATACGTTGCTTAATTTTCAAGAGAAACACTTATTTGGAAATCATTAATCTTTTCCTGTGAGATTGACGACCTGTGTTGCATAACGTAAGTCATTATAATCCGTTTTCAATGATCACTACAATATCAACTACTGATGAGAACCAACTTCAAAGATATACAATCTCTAACAATTTTGATCCAACCCCAATTCACTTGAGAAATGTGGAATGTTTTTATCACGCAAAAACCTTTATATACGGCCAAGTAAAACTGCATTCCGATTTGACTTTTATGCCGATCAAGAGGGGTATTAAGGGGCTAATTGTAACAGTGGCACGTCTAAATATTTCGCGCTATCGAACGAGAAGGTAGTTAATGCAAATTCGAGTGGCGCTTAACATCTGCCAAGATGCGACTCGGGTGCAAATTAGTTCCAAATTACTATGTTATACATACGTGTACGTAGCGTATAGCATCCCTAGTTGTACGTGTGGCAAGTTGACAGCAAGTTTTAATACGAGTTTGAAATTAAACTGGACTTAGTAGAGTGGATAGTGTTGGTATATGTGGCCGTCGCGTTGCTTGCGATTAGAATATGTCGCAGCAGCTGTCATTGTGATTTAGTTCGGGATTTAGAGTTTAAGAAAAAATTGCAAGTAGAAGTAAAATGACTCCATCTATGAAGCATTTACATGAAAAATGTACAGTGGTACCAGGCAAAAGGAAATGCTTGGAAATAAATATTCCGAGTAAATTTGCAATAACGCGATCAATGTTGCCAAGAGGCACTATAATTTGTCGGTACCTTTGATAAATAATGAAATATACGTATAAGTGACAAAAAAAAACACCCAGTAATAACGAATTCATTACAATGATTTTCTAGGCATATGTTTATGTAAGTTAGGATAAAAAATCATCAGCTTTTCAGCCAGATCGATATTGGCGTTGGAGACGTCGTCTGTTTTTTTAAAAAAAAACTAGGGAATAGTTGTGTTTTATAGCTGCAGTTGGCATCTGATCACCGTACAATACGTTCTGAACAGCTGCCCTAACGTGTTTATGCCTAGAGTGAGGCGACAAGAAATGTTCTACAGCTTAGCTCAGCGTTCCCAACCTTTCACCATAATAATGTACCTTGAGTATTTTGACGCTAATGTTACAGTACAACCTTAATTACAAACCCTACAACTTACCGAGAATAAGTAGATTTATAGATATTTGGCTGCATTGGCAAATCTGGAATCAAGAGAGGGTTCCGAGTTGTTCCGAACATTCTCGAGTTTAAATTAAAATCATACCAAAGCAAAAATCATTTTTTAAAAAAACTCTGATTGAAATGAAAAAGTTTTACTATCCTCTTATAAAGTTTCATATGAATAGTCAGATGTGAGAAGCCTCACACTATTGGTTGAAGAGCTATTTTTGCCAGCTTCCAAAGAAATGTCTTCTGGCCTGAATATTGTGCTCACTACAGTTGTAACAGTAGTTAATTACATAAAAATGAGATCTTTGAAAACTAGAAATATTTTCTGCACTTGTAAATATATGGGTGCAGTAAATTCGGCATTACTATCCTATTGCAAGGCAAGATGGTTATCACGTGGGCAAAGATTACACGTATTGTTAAATTAAGAAATGAAATCGCCGTTTTTCTAGAAGAAGAAACCGACCGGAAGCCGAGATGGTTTATTTCTGATGAAATTGAGCTACTTCTCGACATATTCGAGAAACTAAATATCTTGACAGTTCCAACGTGCAAATACACATAAATTGGATACGAGTGATAAAGTTGACGCTTTTGTAGAAACTGGAATTGTAGAGCAGCAATTTAAAGCAAAAAAACCTGGAAATGTTTGCAAATGTGGATGAACGTATTAATACTTACAGGGCTGAAGAACAACACATGAAAGTTGTTTTCATAACAGGGATTTTAAAAAATATCTTCTTGCTGACGGCAAATTAATACTTAGTTACGAATGGGTTAGGAATCCGTTCAAATTACTCCCGAAGGACTCTCAACTGCCGCAGAAGTAATCTTTATAGACTTGACGGCAAATGCCGAAATCAAAAAAGAGTTTAATAATAAACTTTGGCAGTCATGAACGATGAGCTTTAGGCACAGAAAACTAGAGCGTTTTGTATACTACTATACTACAACTATTTAAAACTGTAATGACTCATACGCGTGATCAACACGTGACCAGAGCTCGATCCCGGCTTCCTTCCAGTACAGGCGTTATAGCGTACGACATAGTTCGTTTCTGTGGCTCTGCGGTGGCAACAGCACAGACAGAGATGGAATAATGGCTGATTGTTCTCCGCCGGTAGAACCAATGAAATCAAAGACGCGCCTCGACCGGCAGACTCATAGGCGTCGGCAACGCATTGGAACGTGTTTCGTTGAGCGATCGCATATTTTGTTTTTATAAGAATTGTTGTGTTATTGTTATTGTTTGTGGTTTCTGTGGTTACTGTTTGGTTATACTTAACCATGGAGAGTACAAATAGCACGAGTGGAAGTACTGAAAGCCAGGGAACAAGTAGACGGCTTCGGTAAAGCACTGAAGAGGGACGCGAAAGAAATCGTGCTCAACGTGTTCAATTATCTGAACAGAACTATGTCGCAGGATATGCACTCGCGCGTTGTGAAAGTATGACAGGCGTTCCAGAGTGGACCATTCGCAGGGTGGTGCATGAAAAGAAGAAAACTGGAGCTACTACTGATCCAAAGTTTAATTTGAAGGGACGAAAGGCCGTTAAATTGGATGACGATAGCAAAATGGCGTTAAGGCGAACCGTACATTCATTCTTCTTTAGGAATGAGATACCAACCCTCAAGGATGTACAAGCAGCGATCAAGGAAAATAAAATTATACCCCAAATGAGCGTCGAGCTAATGAGGAAATCCCTGCACGAAATTAATTTTCGTTACAAAACGCGTAATCGGAAGTCAGTATTGATAGAGAGACCTGAAATAGTCGCCTGGCATCGAAAATACCTAGGCGAAATGATTGAATATAGGCGACAAAGCAGAAAAATCTATTATTTGGACGAGACATGGGTGAAATGCAGGTCACACAGTTAAAAAAAACCTGGATAGACAAAAACGTAGTGAGTAAACGACAAGCAAAGCATTGAAGGTTTGTCAACAGGTCTTCGGGGACCGTCAGGTAAAGGTCAAAGATTGATCGTACTCATATTGGTAGCGATAGTGGCTTTTTAGAAGAGTGTGACTTGATTTTCGTCTCTAAGAAAGGAGGTGATTACCATGACGAAATGAATGCCAGCTGCTTCGAGAGCTCGTTTCAAGGGGTGCTTCAGCGAGTTGAGCCAACTCTGTGATCGTCATGCATATTGCTTCCTACCGTAGTCATCGAGCCGAACGTGTACCGACTATGGATCTCGAAAAAGTGACATGCAGCAATGGTTGCGCGAAAAAGGAATCCCGTTTGACGATTCACGTGTGAAAGCGGGAATTGTATGAAAAAATTAAACAGCACAAACCTGCGAACATTAGTTACGTGACTGATGAGATGCCCCGTCAATGTGTGTCCACTGTGCTGCACTGTACCGTCCTACCACTGTGAACTGAACCCAATAGAGCTCATCTGGGCTCAAGTGAAAGTTATATTGCGCGCATAACACAACCTCAAATTACCAGACGTTAAGGTTTTACTGTGAGACTTCCATACAGCTAGTAACGCCCGAAGCTTGGCAGAATGCTATCCGTCATGTTGTGAAGGAAGAGAAACAAAAAATGTGGCAGCTTGACCATCACATCGACAACCATCATAGAGCCAGTTATAGTCAATTTCAACGAGGAAAGCGATAGCGACAGTTATTACTGTCAGATGTAACTGGAAGCGACGATGATAAAGGTAATTCCCAAATTTTTTACTTACGATATGTTTCAAACCACTCTTTATTAAGCATGTGACAAATGTAGTTCACCCATTCATACCCCGCCTATGAACAGCCGACTACTGGTAGTTAAGTGATGTTCACGTGAACGTCGATGAGTCATTACAGTTTTAGATAGTTATAGTATACCATTTTCAACATCCTACCTTTGCAAAACAGGATTTTCGGCGGTCGCTGCTTGCAGACCAAATTAGATCGCATGTAAGAAATAGAAAAATAACTCAACATTTCAAATATTAAATCTTGTTTCGACAAGCTTTGCTCGGCAAAGCAGACCCAAGGGAGTCTCTAGTAATTATTATTATTTTTTACAATCAATATTATTGAATTTATTTTTAATTTAGTATTGATGAATACAGTCCTGTTTATAAGTGAACCTACCGTATCAGTGTTAATGTGCATTTTATTTTTGATTATGTCAGAATTTTGTTTTTCTTCCCTTTTAGTAAATTATTCAACGTTGTTAGTGTTTTTTTTTCTGATATGCTCGCCCCCCTCCCCGCCGTTTAAGATTGACACGCCTCCCTAGGGGGGGCGCGCCCCACAGGTTGAGAAACGCTCGCTTAGCTAGTTTGATAGGGGTGGCGAACAGTGGGCTTGTGTGAGCTTCGTTGGTCCTTCAGAGAAATAGCTACCAGGGTGCACAGAAGTCTAAACATGGTGGTGGTTTTTTATCGAGCATGGACTCAGGAAGCCCTAACACGAAGTGCGGGAGGCACAGGGCGTATCTGAAAAATGGTCCCATACCAAAATTGCCGGCTTAGGCTTGTGGCTCTAAGGGGCACAAGGTCAACTGAGGACCAGTGGTTTGGAGGGCACAAACAGCCTATTACACTGTGAATTGTTTATCACCGGATCAGCAGCTTTTGAACTTACTTCATTCCGTGCTGAGTTTTTCCAACCTCTCACTCCTAAGCGCCGAAGTGATCGACTGAACTGGGACCTCAAATGGAACACCATAGTCCTTAGTAACTAATCCAGATTCTGTTTGGAGATGCACGATAGCTGTGCAGGGGTGAGAAGAAGACGGCGTTCTCAATTTTCTATGGAAACGAATAGCACCGCACTGTTTGAAGTATGGTATCGGAGGCTTTTGTTTATAGAAGCAGGTCATCTTTGGTGTGAAAATCGGATGCCGTGTGCTGGAGCATATATTTTTTGAACGATAAATCAGAATTAGAGGACAAAGATATCCTTTACTCTGATGGATTTCACACCCAAAACAGAAATTACCAAAAGAGGTGAAAAATTGATTTTCGTAAGCCAGATCCTCAACCAGGGTATTCCTACGCAATCTTTATCGCTGGATCGACGTTTGATATTCTCTTACGGCTACCAATGATTTGCCATTGCAAAACCCGTACACAAAATGCATGTCAGTCAGTTCTCTGTCTCTAAATCTTGGCATTTTAAATCGATTTGATAAAAATTTTGATTTTAATCTAGTAATTTTACACTGCTAACAATGTCTGCTTAATGTCAACATAAGTCATAACAAATCAAAACAACTTTTGTTTGCAGTCATGGCTAACTATATATAATCAACAATTCATTTAAATTCGCAGTACATTTCCTACCAGTTTACAATTTTTTAGTTTTGTTATTCAAAAATAGCAATTTATCGATTATTCAATAAGAGTATCTTTTTTATGTAGAAAACCCTAATTTTCAAATTCTAAAATCGAATTTCAAAAATAGAATACACACAAAAATCTTGGGGGCTAAAATAACCTGAGTCCGTCCCTGTTACATACGCTTCCAAACAAAACTGTCTAAATTGTTAATTTTTTTAAATCCAGCAATAAAACATTAGGCTAGAATACCAAATTTTATGTTTTTATTTCAACACGTTTCGGAAATATTAAGGAAAAACCATCTTCAGGTGAGCCCGTTTAAAAGACCTTAGCGTCCTTAGGGTTTGTCGACCTATGTTTATATAAACTTTTCTTCGCGATTTTAAGCTCTAGAACCGCTGGTAGAATATTGCACACGTTTATCGGGACACCCTGTATATTCTAGCTATGTAAGTCCAGGCCCAAAGCTGATGAAAAAAAACAAAATAACGAATTCTGGAGATTTTGTGATTAACTTTTTTCACGGATGCCCACGGAGAGGGAATGGCCGACTGTTTTCTGCTGGGGTGAAAATAATATTTTCCTATACAGGCTATTTTAAATTCGAACCCTCACCATTGGGATCTTGGAAACTGTAAGGATATGAAGTCGCTTAAATAGGGGCAGAGTTTCGTATTGAGATAATCAGCAAAATGTCGCTTAGAAAGTTTTGAAATTAAAAGTAGTGTCCGGAAAGAAACGTAAAAAAACGAAATTTCCCAAAATGGTTTTAATTTTCTCCTGACATTATTTATGGTGAGATTTCAAATAAGTTGCACATCGGCTCTGCCACAATTTTCTCCTCTATAAGATGGTCCTATTAGAATTTCAATATGCCGTTTCGTCTCTTGTCCTCCAGCATCACCTTAATTTTTCTTATAGACGGCCATATTGGATTCTTACACACATGAATAGAAATGGTTTATTTTGATTCAAAAATGTATACATTGACCATTGCAAAACCTTAATTATTCCAGAAGTTCCTATTAGGCCTGAAATGATCAGATTTCATTTGTTTGCATAGCAACATAGTTTGGAAGACTGTGAAGATCTCTGCTTATTTATGGTTAAAAATTTCATTTCGTATTCAGGTTTCATCACATCTTTATATTTCCTTATAATTTTCATCTAACAACAAATTTATGATAAACTAACGAAGTACATCACTGAATTTAGGGCTGTAACGTCCATTTAAATGTACAAAATTTCAATACACTGTCCGTATGAAAAAAAAAGATTGATGATGTCGGAAGAAGAAATGTCGAAATTGAGAAAATTTGACTACGTCAACCGGTAGACAAGAAATAGTAACAAAGAAAATATACAATGTATTTTAAAATCTCATGTCAAATAAAGTCAGGAAAAGTAGAGCGATTTTGGGATAAATTGGTTATCGAAAAAACATCTGATAATTTCAAGATCTTCTACTTTTTTTGAAGTAACTAAGGTTTGGGTAACGTCAATGAATTTTTTGAATCAAAATTAAAAACTCTATTCACATGTGCAAAAATGCAATACAGCGTCGTCAAGAAAAATAAAGTTGATGCTAAGGTCAAGAGACGAACCGTCATATAGAAATTCCGATTATGCATTCTTGTAGATAGACCGTCCATTAGAGAAGAGTAATCGATCATTAAATGCCTCTTACGAAGCAATCTTAGTCCTAAAGATAGTTACGACACACTCTGATACCTGTCACTGTCACTGTCCTCTGATCTGTCAGAAGGTTCTGCACCAACAGCGGATTAGCTGTCGGCAAACAGTTAGAAACTGTACGATCAGGTAGCATTTCTCTGATTCTGATTTTGACAGTCACCGACAAGTTACTGACTACTGTACGAACAAACCATAAATAGGTTATAATTCAAAAATCGTATGTTTTGGAGAAACGTTACTAGAGTCAGTTTTTGTTGGGAATGATCCAAAAACCTGCAAAAAATTGTCATTTATTTAAAAACATTGTTTAAGAAGCAAATTTGATCTGTGTTACCGTGAAGGTATATTCATGGGATTAAATCTGTTAAACGTTATAATTTTTTAGGTTGCGAAGTATCTAAATTAAAGTTAAAACTTTGCTCTACAGACCTTGGAGAAGATTTTGAGATTAGTTTTCTTTAGAACAATTTATTTCAACCGTGTTTTTTCGGCCAAGATTGTCGACCCTTTGGTTTTTGCACCCTGTTCATAGTTGCACTCATCAGTCCACCTGTCGCGCGGGGTACTTTCGCGAGACATGTCGAGAAGAACTCACGGGAGAGCCGATTATTAGATTTTATTTCCACTGATCCATACCAATCACGGCGTAATGACATCACAGTTTAATAAGTTAGGAATTAAGCTCTTCCGAAATACTACGAATTAGATTGGCCTGAAGCAAGCTTCAAGGGATATTTCGAAACATATACGGAATAGATTAATGGCAGTGACGACCGTTATTAACTGGGAGATCCCCTAGAGCCGAGCCAGCATGAGCGCTGCTCTGCTGTTCCACTAAGCCCTTCCGAGGACGACTAGATTCGACCACAAAAGGGATCGATTGTTTCAAAGTTTAAAATTGTCATCCGTTGTGTCCTCCCCAAGGTGGATCAGCGACGGTCGGGAGCGCTTGTGTCTTGGAAGATTAAGGGTGTAAGGAGGTAATGCCTACAGTCCCCCGAGGTGAGTTGGGGAGGTAGTGAATTAATATTACTTTAATCATCGACTTGGTCTTTCAAGTTGCATCGGTTATTAAAGCCCGTATCGTCAGTCGTCCCTACAATTTTAGGGCGCGTTTATGGCCTCCTTGATTTCGATAATATTACGTCTTCTTCGTTAACATACATGTATGTCCTGCTTTAGATTTCCGACATATTGACGTTCTGGCTGAGGTTATGTTGTTGTATTGACGTTCAGACATGTGGATGGAAAGCAGAACCATAATTTATAATTTTCTTGCACATAATGTCATCACTCAAAAATACCTCGCTACAGTGAACAAATTCTACAACCTGAGGTATCTTCAAGAAATTGTTGAGTTAGGAAAATTAATGCACATGGATATATTACATTATAATATTTATTATATTTGTGTGGTAATGAAAGTCCAGAAGCTTACAACCAAGCTATTCTCTTGATGAAGGTTGGTAAGTTCCACAACAAGTCATTGTATATCCATATTATATACTTATCGCATTATTTTCAGGTGTGATATTCATTCTCACAGACTTTATGAGATGGTTCCCTCAATGGATAAGAAACATTGTATGGAAAGTGCAATTATAGCATTGTCGATGTCGGAGATGCTTTTCACAAATCAGTGTGGGACTCTAGATTGTGTAGAGTGTCATGCACAAGTATGTATAATGTGTGTATGTTAAGATCATAATTACTATTATTGACCATCGCATTTCAGGGTGCTCAAAATGCCATGGTCATGTAAGATTACCAAAAATGAAGTGTTACAGAGAGTAAACAGAAGAATAGAGTTGTAGTATGAAGGAAAATCAGAAAAACAAAACCTTCATGTGTCTAGTATCAAAAAAAGCTTATAAAAAGTTTAATCCAAACTTGCACAAATATACAGACACAATTCGCGTGTTTGATTACCCTGTATGAGCAAAAATGAGAATTCGAAAAAGTTGACAAACAAGATAAAAGCTGAGGTGTGTACGTTTTTTTTTGATACAAAATTCAGCACTCCATATTTCAAAATGGCGGATTGAGGGGTTGCCGAAGTGGACGGTTTTTCTTGACAAAACACCTTACATCTCAGTAGCTAATTACAGAAACCCCATAGTATGTGATATCGATCTTCTTCTTTTGAATTGGTTTATCCAAATCTGTAATAAAGTTTGAGTCATTCCATTAAAAAAATCACAACTTTGATATGTAAGGTCAAAATTGGGACACCCTGTATAATTTCCAATATTTTAGAAATGTGCCCTGAAATGTCGAGAATATATGCCATAAATAGTTTTTGAGGTCACCCTGTATACAACATATGAAAAATTAAGGCATCTGATGTACATTGAGAAGCTTTGAAAATTCGCTTAGAACTATTTATTATTTTATACATGTTGCTGAGTAATTCAGTTATCTCATGAAGAGGTTGTATTTTTGCTGGTCGAGGGGGAGGTGAAAAATGGTCCTGCCAATCCTCTTTCCTTTTGGAATGTTGTCGTTTTTATATTTTTATTATTATTATTATTATTATTATTATTATATTGGTTGAAATATTCATATTGATACATACCTGTTCTAATTATCGCAAAGTCATTGCTTATCCGCGACATTTTTCTTTGCAACAGCGTCGCCCTATATACCGATGAAGCTACTAAGTTTTTTCTAGTACACTGCGATAGAGGGAGTGTTAGAGCAATTGTATTCTTTCGAATTCGCTAACAAAATATTGGTCATTTAAATGAAATTGTAGAAATCTTCTACAAGCAAGCATAAGAAATTGATATTATTTGTTTATAAGGGAAAAAATGATAACACTCTTGGACAAGAAATACTGGTATTAATACTGTACAACTTGAACATTTTTGTCTGATTTCGTGTTCTTAAGTATTCTAGAGTCGAAAAAAACAGAATTACATTCAATAATAAAATATCTATATGAAAAAAGAAATAAAAATGATTTTTATGCCTTGTATAGAAACCCTCTCGAATATTGGCCGATCTAGAGGAGCGAGGAGGGTACGTTTCCCCTAGACTCCGAAGTATAAAATTTTGACTTAGAGAAGAAAATATAAATATAAAATGTAAATCTTTTACACTGCACATACATGTTGTGAAGTAAGTAAATTTTGCGTACAACACATACACCCTAGACGATAACCAAGATATTAGGTTCAAAAGATCTGTTTGAGCCAGTTCGGTCCTGCCATCCAATTCCGGCCGATGATCAGGTGAAAAGACGCACGTCAGTATTTGGTCCGTAACATCCTGTCTTTTCAACAAATGAAGTGTGTAAGAAAAGGAAAGTTGCACAGCCCTGTCAAAATGAGATTGTCGATATAAATTACGAGCGTTTTTAAGGTACTGTTCAGGCGTATTCAGATTATCTTCCATCACGAAGTGGGCATTAAAAGAGCTATGGACACAGGCCATTAGCATGAAAGTCGAGGTGGTAACAGTGAGACTCAAGGCAACTGCTAAAGGTGGACACAATCTCATGTTTTGGAATCGAACAGCGACAACTTCCAACAGTACTACTATTTGTTCACAGTTCAGTTATGATCACTTGGAAAAATCACTTGTCGCTTCTGATTTTTCAAGTGTTTCTCGTATTATTATAGATCAACGTAAAAATAAAACATATATTGTACAAAAACTATAATTATAATATTAGAAAGAAAAACTCTCAAATTACTTTACTTACCCCAAATAAAACCATTATGCTAAAATCATTTATCTATCAGGCTTCACTGTTATATGATAACATATCAGCAAAAAATATAAAAACATAACATTGAATCAAAAAGAACTGAAAGGTTAGTTGAGGTAAATTCCAAATTGCAACATATTAACATATGTATATTCAGCTATTTTAAGTAAAATCATATGCATTCTAATAAAGGAATTAAAATCCATAATGCACAACGCTGGATACGCTGTATTACATATCATGGTTATTTATTTTTGATAATTAACATTTACCTTTACTTAATGTACTTATGCATTTTTTCCACGCAGAAAGATTTCGTTTATTCACCATGTTGTATATTATTGTGAATAAATTATTATAATTATTAATGAGAGAGAAAACGCCAACATTCAGGACATCCAATAAATTATGCTTCATTTAGATGCAGATAAGTTTTACTCCGTAGTCAAATACCGACAGTTTACAATACCATCCATCTATTATCAGAAACAGAATCCGATGCAGCTTAAAATCACAAAGCCAGTTCTCGCTAGCCTAATTTTTTCTCCATAAATGTTCGCAATTCTACGTCACCAGCAGCACGTTCCCCGCAGACTTGAATAATAAATATTGGAAACGTTGCAAATTGCGAAAGAGGCCGTAGCGGCATATATCAAGGAATTTGACAACCTCTAAGTCTTGGAAAATGGAAAATTCAACGTCACCATTCAAATAATGGTGTTTATCCATCGACAAACTCCTGCTGAATATTAAAAGAAGCTTCCTCGGCATCGGCAATGCGAAAACATTGGAAGGTGTCGCGCCGTCAACGCTCTGCAGTGTCGCCGTATTGAAATTTTAATATTCGCGAGAGAACGTTGGTCCGATAAAATTAGACTTAGAAAGAAAAGATTTCAACCAAACTATTTGCTTACTATACCGAAACGTCTATAACCTATCAAAAATCGGGTACGCTGAGTTTGGTAGAATTGTCGACACTGTCACTGTGACACATTCCAATAGTAGTCTTAACAAAAAGATCGTGCAATAGAAGCACGTGTGTTGTGTTTTTTAGGTCTATTTTTCTCAAGAAACCTTAGGATCCAAGGCCGACTCTTACAACTATATAGCCTATGCCTCTTCTTTCTTCGTTATAAGTTAGGTGATGGAGAGGTGCATAATAGGGAGCTAAAAGAGTACCTTGAACGTCACTGCTTGGCCAGCGACAGGCATCAGCTATTCACACGGGAGTTCCTAGCTTAGGTCACGCAACTGTGGAGTAAACTTATCCAGTCTTATGGTGCGGCTCTTGTCCTTGCTCTTGATATCACCAATGATTTTTATTAGCTGAGGCATGCTGCCCTCATACGCAAACCTCCATCCCATGTCCCCCAGAGAAGCTTTGCAGATGGGTGGCTGACCCTCTGGCGGCAAGATATCTGCCGCGATTGAATAGTTCTCCTCTTCGACCCAGAACGTCAACGGGGGTGTTCCCTAGCACAATTAACTTGATCCACGGCTTTGCTGCTGATTTGCAGACCCGTCTAACTTCGACCTCCTATCCTAACTGTGTCGAACTTCGTACATCCAGAACTAGCCGATTCCACCTCTCCTTTGACAATACGGTATCGAGGTAGGGTAACAATCTGCATGCTGAGACTTTTCCCAGTTCTATTGACCTGAGGCTGTTAAAATCTTTGATCAACAAAGTGTCTTTAAGCTCCTCATAGCTGCTGAGACTTGTTTTTTTTGATTTTTTTATTCAAACATAATTACAACGTTATACTGTCAGCCTCAAAATAACTTTCTTCTGAAGCCAAACAACGCCGGAGACGATTCTTCCACTCCTCATAGCAGTACTGGAACTTCGATACTAGAATAGCCTTCAGCTGGTCGGTAACAGCCGTTTGAGTGTTTTATACTGCTCAACATGGGTTCTCTTTAGGTGATTTTAGACTTTGGAAAGGGAAAAAAGTCACAAAGGACTCAAGGTAGGCAATTACAGAGGTTGATGAGCCACAGGAACGTTTTTACTGGCCAAAAACTCACAATTAACTCGATCATCCTAGGTTATAGAAGAAGAAGGCCTTCCGCTTCGTGGTTCATCTTCAGTCAACTCGCTTCTGAATATGCCGTAAACCACCGAAAAACCTGGGCTCTTGACAAAACGCCATCTCTGTAGAACCTGCTGAAGTTTACAATGAGTTTCCGTTGAATGAGTTTCCGTTGCACAGTGCCCAAGTTTCAGACTTGCAAAATGATGGTATCGCGTCGCGGAATCGCGTTTTTAAAAACGACTTACAAGCGATTTGATACTTTATTCTACTATAAATATATACGTAATGTTTAGACTAACAACGATATGTTAGCAAACCTAACCTAAGTGAGTTCAATGCAAGAGTAATAGGATTAAACTGATGCCTGAAGGGCACAACCATCAATATATAACATAGGGTTGTTTACTAAGATAAGATATAATTATAGCTATTAGGAAGATATACGAGGGGCTCTCGCTATATAACTCCTCCCTGCCGAAGATGAGCAAACGGGGGATCCAAAGTTTGCGAATCCGGAACTGCTTCTTCTTCTCTACGTCTTCTTGCTTCTCTTAGCTTCTTTAAAATTTGGTAAATGATGTAACCAATGAAAGTTGATAGAAGAAGTAAAAATATGATTACATTTGTCTTCTCTATGGGACGATCTGGGAACTGGATACTGTCTTCGTTGGGATATTTGAAGATTCTGGATTGTCTTCAAGTTGAATTTTGTTACATCAACAAGGTTCTGCTTCGTGAAATTGGTCAGGCTTATAGCTGGTAAAGGGAAAATTGTTTCATGGTCGATGCGATCTGAGGGATAGAACTTGTGTTGATTGATTTCTAAGCTGCATCGCTGGAGTTCTATGAGACTTGGTTGAGAAATAACTATCGGGCCGTCTTCTGGACATGACGAATGCACTGTAGTGGGCTCTCTTGGACATATGATTACTTTAGATGGAGATATCTGCTGTACCAGAGTTCTTGATTGCTGTATTCTTGTTATGGGATAAGTGTTTCTTCCATTTTTGATAATTTCTACTAGGCATGGATCTGCTTCTAATAAGTCTTCGTGTTTACAGAAGTATTTATTTGCGACTTCTGTGCAAAGGTGGTCTGTGTTCCAGTGGTTTTTCAAGTCGAAAAGAAGGTATTGGGATTTTGGGATTAGGGTATAGTTAAATTGAAAAACAGGAAAAACACTAAAATAATGAAAGGAGTTCGAGATTAATGGTGCATAAATTTTAAATAAAATGATATTATCGAAAATAGTTACATCGGTTGTAAATAACGAATAATAGTCAATTACGTGATCAAATTTCGGAATTCTTTCGCTACTATAATCTTTGGATAAATAATTTAAAATTGAGGAAATACTATTTGTGTCTAGAATTGCAGAATGTAAAATATGTATTCTTGCAAACGATAAGGCTGTTTGTAAATTGCTAATTATTTCATATAAAGCTTGTAATTCCAAAATAATTGTATCTATAGTGAGGCTGAGTGATAATACATTATCTTGTTCCCTTAGAATTTTATTGTTGTTGATCAAGTCATTTAGATGACTAACAATAATTTTCTCGTTATCCCTAATGGTCTGAAAAGTAATCTCATAATGAGTGGTAATATCCCTTAATATTGTTTGTTGTTTGTTTATGCGAGATTGTAAGTTCAACTCATTAGATTTAATAGTATCCAAATAATTGTTAATGATTTCTTTATCTGCGGAGTCCATCGTTCCAAACAAATATTTCGAAAGTGTACCAACACCATTGAATAAACCTCTTTTAATGCGTTTGTTATGTAAAATGCCAAATTTATTGTCGATTTTATTTTTCAATGAAATAGCATGTTCCAATTTTTGTAAAAGCTGAATTGAAAAGTGATTGGAATTTTGTTTCAAAAATACTTGCGTTCTTAAAATATGTTGCCC